>ML811961.1:303761-315218 GCA_009831015.1 Picea engelmannii
ACATTCACAAGAGACATAGCATTTATCCTGGGAAACCCTCTAGGGGAAGAAAACCCAGCAAAAACTTCCTTATCATAAATAGCTTATACAATATTCAAGAGATAACTCAAACCAATACAGATAGTCCTCTCGAAGAGATGTGCCACTCTTCTCCCTCTCTCCAACCGGTAATTGCAGCTTGCCTCATAAGAGAATGAGCAAGTGAGTTGTGTGTTTGAAGTGAGGCGCTAGCCTCTTATTTATATCAGACTGGCACATGTGAAAGGTCACAACTGGCAGGGCCGACCTCTCACTCTGAGTGGGTAAACCCATCTTTAATTAATTCTGGGTCTTCCATTATAACTGTTGGGGCCGACTTCTTATTCTGCACTTTGTAATTGTCCGATGACCAATCCGCAAAAAGGGATTTGGTCCTAATACAATTACCAACATGATTAATCCTCAATGGGGATTAATCCAATAACAACAATAATAATAATGACATGATTAATCCTCAATGGGGATTTAATCCAATAAAAAATAATAATAAGAATGCTCTTCGCAGTTACATTATTTCAACATGGACATGCTTATGGACGAGCACAGGTGAACGTGTGAAGACATGGTTCTTCTATGTAATGCAGTGAATCAGAGCCGTGACACCCCTATGGATGTGTCCCTAGTGTATGAGCACTAGTGGGTGTATCATATCCTTTGTTATATGTTGTTCAAGAGTGAAACCTGCCTGTAACCCTAATTGTTATGTACAGGGTACAGGTCGGTCCCACCTTAATGGGATTAATAATAAATGTCAAAGATAATTAATATGGTTAATAATAATAATAAATATAAAGTGACTTAGAGAGGTTGGCCATATTGAGCCAATATATGCCTTTGTTGAATGGACAAGTCAAATATAAGTAAGAGATGATTCCCCATTGTGGAATCATATTCTTCTCGTGTGTTTGGAAATTACAATAAATACATCTACTTGGAAAAGGTGTGCACCTCTCTTGGGCACTAGTATTCTAGGGCTTAAGCACCCTCTTGTGCGTTAGGTCATTCTTGGTGGTGAAGGTCTTTCACTTGAAGAATATAGCAAAGGATTTGGCTGGGTTTTCTTCCCTTGTTGAGAAGGGTTTCCCAGGATACTTCTTGTGTTCTTGTGCATGGTGTTTCATCTTGTGATCTTGGTTGCTGCAACATTATTGTTTATGGTTAAGACATGATAAAAATAAAATGAACTACATGCTTAACCTAGCTTATAGAAAAATCAACACCAAATACACGTACCGTTTGCATAGCATCAATATGACTCTTTTCATGTTCTTTGTGTATTCTTCTGAATGCATTTATCATAGATTTGTCAACCTTTGTCATGTACGAGGTACAATATCATGCTGAGGCATATGCGTTGAGGACATACTGTGCGTATGTATTTGCATTCCACATAACTGGTTGGTCCTTGGAGAAATTATTGTTCCAAATATGTGAAATGTTTCGTTTAAGGAAAATTGTTGGTTGTTTAAGTGGTTATTTAAGGGGAGCAAAAAATGCTTTCAAACTTTTGTGAAACCGGGAGTCCGTGAACCTGTGAAACTTTGAAGAATCGACTAGCTATGGAAAGGCGAGGCGTTCAGATGGTATCATCGTAGGTAGAGTGAGGCTTGCGAGTTTGAGGAGTCTAGGGTCGAATTGTAGATCACCAAAGTTTTCAGTGCAATATGTATACCTCAAATATGGGGCATGAGAGTTTGATAGCACCTACCCGGGAACCCATGACCATAAAATTGGATAAGTATGGAAACCAATGTCAGTTGGTCGGACTCATGATGTGAAGATATAGATGGAGATGAGGATTTGTCAGTCCACCACCCCGAGAACCTGTGAGCATAGAAAGGCGAATAAGTATAGAACCAAAAATGAATAATAGAGGGGAAGAAGAAAAGGGAAAAACGGGTAAGTATAGAAGAGGAAAAAGAAAGGGAGAAAAGAACTTTATCCCTCACACAATAACACTTACTCTGATAATTATCAAGTCATAGAAACACATTAACTATGGGAAAACATTCTCAACTATGAAATATAGTTGGAGCTCGACAAACTCTGGTTCAAGTTCAAAGAGATGGTGTTTATATTTATTTCAACATTTTTCATATTATTTTATTTTAATAGTATTTTTGGTGGCCCAAATGTAAACCATGTTCCAATTTGCATTTCCCAAGTGGAGATGTATTTATGAAGACACATTTCAAGGGTAGGGAAAGTGCAATGTGGACTGGTTGTTGAGCAGACATTTGTTGAAGATTAAGCAATGTATTTCCAAGTACATGTACCATTTGCATAGCATCAATATGACTTTTTTCATGTTCTTTGTGTATTATTCTAAATGCACTTGTCATAGATTTGTCAAACTTTTTCATGTACGACGTACAATATCATGCTGAGGCTTATGGATTGAGGACATACTGTGCGTTTGTATTTGCATTCCACATAACTGGTTGGTCCTTGGAGAAACTGTTGTTCCAAATATGTGAAAGGTTTCGGTTAAGGAAAATTGTTGGTTGTTTAAGTGCATATTCTATGGCTTGGATGTACTCATCTTCTGTTAGATTTATCTTTGCCAAGAAGTCTTTGAATCTCATTAAGTCATCAAAGCCTCCTTGTTCTAGAAATGCGAACAAAGATTTAGATTTCTCAATGAGAACATTGTCCTCTAAACTAATTGGCTCTATGATTCTTGGTGTTCTCATTGGTGACACAGGGAAGTTGTATATGAAATGTGATTTTTTTTGTTTTTTATAGCTTCTTGTATGATAATGTCTATGAACTTTGGCAAGTTCTATATCCAAATGATCTATGTTGCATGTCATGTATTTGTCCAAAAACTGCTCAAATTGTGAGTTGTTGCCATTTCCATAGACCGATGCACCCTCTATCCACAATAGTGCATGGTCATGCTCACTCGCTCTATTCTAGAATTCAGTCACAAAATAGTAGTCCAATAGTAGTCACAAAAAAATGCCTGGTCAATTGACCCATTGGTTTGTTGTTTGCTGCTTGCTCTTGTTTGCTTCAACTTTGCAAGGTTGAAGTCCTGCATCCGCAGCTGGACCTATTGTTGCAGTTTGCACGGTTGGGAGTTTGCATCCGTGATTGGAACTGCGTTTCTGGCGTTCCCCATTGACGAGTAAGTTTCAGTGCCAGGGTTGTACTCCTATTCGTTGTTTGTTGTTTGCTATTTCTAGTTTGCAAGTAAGAAATTTCAATACTGGGAATGCTTGAGTCAAAATCCTCTTGAAGAAAGTCTTTGTATGTGACTACTACGACCAAAGAAACAGGAGTGTAATGCTTCCTTGGTCTTGTTCTTGAACATCAATGCTCGACACATAACTCACCTCTATCGCAGTCACAATGATATATAAAAAAGGAAATCAAATTTTCTCCTCATATTCTCTGTTCCTGAACACCATACGTTTGGTGCATTTTTTTTCAGGTTGCTCCTAATTTTTTTTTGAATTGATATTTTTCAACGAGCTATGGATTGATGTCTAGGTCATGAAAGTCGGCATATGTGATTGGAAGGGAACAACCTGGAAAAAAATGCACCAAACGTATGGTTTTCAACAACAAAAAATATGAGGAGAACATTCGATTTCCTTTTTTATATCTCACTATGGATGCAACAGAGGTGGGTTCTTTGTCCAACATTGACAATCAAAGGGGAACAAGACGTTTTGGAAGGGAACAACATGAAAAAAATGCACCAAACGTATGGTTTTCAGGAACATAAAATATGAGGAGAAAATTCGATTTCCTTTTTTATATGTCACTATGGCTGCAACAGAGGTGGGTTCTGTGTCGAACAATGACATTCAATAACAAGACCAAGACAACACTACACTCATGTTTCTCTAGTCATAGTAGTCACATATGAAGATGTTCTGCAAGAGGATTTTGGCTCAAGCACTCCCACTATTGAAAATTCTTACTTGCAAACTGGAAATAGCAAACAACAACCAACGAATAGGAATGCAACCATGGCATTGAGACTTACCCATGAACGAGGAACTACAGAAGCGCAGTTCCAATTGCGGATGCAGAATCCCTACTATGCAAACTGCAACAACGAGTCCAACTGCGGATGCAGGACCCCAATCTTGCAAAGTTGAAGCAAACAAGAGCAAGCAACAAACAACAAACCAGTGAACAAGCACCAAGAGGTCCAATCACAGCTCTAGAGCCTCAACTTTGCAAAGTTGAATCAAACAACAATAAGCATCATCTAGCGAACAAACGAGCATGCATCAACCAATGAACTAGTAATGTTGGTGAACAATAATATTGCCCAAATTCACTGCAGACAAGATTGTATCCAAAAATTGGAATAAAATGTGTTGTAACACGCATGTTAAGTAAACATTTAAGGTTGTGAGGCCTGTTAGGTAAACATTTAAGGCTGTGAGGACCGTCCAAGGGCCTACCATTGTGTAAAAATTTATGAAAGTTGTAGTTTGCACGGTTGGGATTTTGCATCCGCGATTGGAAATGTGCTTCTATCGTTCCCCATCCACGAGTAAGTTCCAGTGCCATGGTTTCATCCCTATTAGTTGTTTGCCTTTTCCAGTTTGCAAGTAATAATTCTCAAAACTTGGAATTCATGAGTCAAAATCCTCTTGCAAAACATCTTTGTATGTGAGTACTATGACCAGATAAACAGGATTGTAACGATGTCTTGGTCTTGTTCTTGAACGTCAATGTTCGACACAGAACCCACCTCTATCGCAACCATACTAACATATAAAAAAGGAAATCAAATTTTCTCCCCATATTTTTTGTTCTTGAAAACCATACGTTTGGTGCATTTTTTTTCAGACTGTTCCTCAATTTTTTTTTGCATTGCTATTTTCCAACGAGCTACGGTTTGATGTCAAGGACATGGAAGTGGGCACATGTGATTGGAATGGAACAACCTGAAAAAAATGCACCAAACATATGGTTTCTAGGAACACAAAATATGAGAACATTTGGTTTCCTTTTTAATATGTCACTATGGCTGCAACAGAGGTGGGTTCTGTGTCCAGGATTGACATTCAAAGGGGAACAAGACTTTTTGGAAGGGAACAACTTGAAAAAAATGCACCAAACGTATGGTTTTCAAGAACACAAAAAAATGAGGAAAAAAATTCGATATCCTTTTTTATATGTCACTATGGCTGCGATAGAGGTGGGTTCTGTGTCCAACATTGACGTTCAAGAACAAGACCAAGGCAACATTACACCCCTACTTCTCTGGTCGTAGTAGTCACATACAAAGATTTTCTGCAAGAGGATTTTGACTCAGGCATTCCCAATATTGAAATTTTTTACTTGCAAGATGGAAATAGCAAACAACAAACAAGGAATAGGAAGGCAATCATGGCACTAGAACCTACCCATGAATGGGGAATGACAGAAGTGCAGTTCGAATCGTGGATGTCGAATCCTAACCCTGCAAACTGCAACAACAGGTCCAACTGCAGATGCATGATCTCAACCTTGCAAAGTTGAAGCAAACAAGAGCAAGCAACAAACAACAAACAACAAATGAGTGAACAAGCACAAAGAGGTCCAACTGCAGCTGTAGGACCTCAACTTTGCAAAGTTGAATCAAACAACAATAAGCAACATCCAACGAACCAACGAACAAGCATCAATCAGTGAACCAGTAACGCCGATGAGCAACAATATTGCCCATATTCACTGTAGACAACATTGCATAAAAAAATCGAAGGAAAATGTATTGTAACATGCCTGTTAAGTAAACATTTAAGGTTGTGAGGCTTGTTAGGTAAAAATTTAAGGCTATCAGGACCATCGAAGGGCCTCGTGCTATGTAAACATTTAAGAAAGAATGCAGTGTGGCATGCATGTTTATGTACGTAATAATAAAAATGTCCCTTAAGTGCTTAATAATAACAATAAAAAAAACAAATAATAATAATAATAATAGTTCGAACAATAGAGACTATGCAAAAAAAAATTAGTCAAAGGACAAACTAATATGAAGTCAATGAATAAAAAACTGACTCTCGATGCTCTAAACTTTGGATATCTAAACATTTATATAAAAAAAATAAAAATTCAAAAAGACCGTAGATGATCAAAAACTTTGGATATGCTAACATATAATACATTGGGAATAGCGAAGCTGGCAATAAGACCTTGAATCTATTATCCAATGAGATCATGACATATATGGTTTTTTTTTTATTATATAAAAAATATTGTTTTTAGTTCTCTAGTTCGAACAATAGAGATTATGCAAAAAAAATTAGTCAAAGGACAAACTAATATGAAGTCAATGAATTATCGATCACTATAGTCCCTCTACGCCTTCGACATGGACTAATAAATAATAATGTTTAAAAGTTCATCAAATACATATAAATTGAAAATTAATGAATAATACTAATTCATTCAACATATATATATATATTCTCTGACATCTCACAATGCACAATGACGCAATCTCTAAGGCTTTGGGATCAACACAAACTATGAATGGAAAATATCTCTCCCTAGTGTCTAAGTGTCGTTACATCCCACAATGTGCATCAACTAACCTCTAAGGCATTGGGATCAATACAAATTGTGCATGGTAGATATCCTTGACCTAAGAGAATCACCTTGCCCTTGGAAATATGGAAAAGAGAGAAAGACGAGAGGCACCTCTTATCTCCCTCTCGACGTGCTACCACCCACCCCAAACCAGAATAGGGTTCCTTTTGAATATCACAAGAGGCATGTGGAAAGCATGACATGCTAGGGACATTAGTTGTTGGGGGTTGAGAGTGGAGAAAAGGTGGCTTTGGGTCTTCGCTTGTTGTTTTTTTATGGGTTCTCGTGGTAGGTGCATTCTCTATTGGTGGATCCTTGTCTCTTGACCTAGGGTTCTATGTGCCACAACTCATGCATTGAGTATGGTGAGGGTGACTAGATTTGGCCCTGTGTGCAACTTGTGTGACCTAACATGTGGCTTTGGCTTGAGAATGGTCAATCTATATGCTTCTCTCTATAGGTTGCAATGGGTGGCTTAGCTTATGGCTAGGGTTGGTGCTCACAATTCACATTAAGCTTTCATCCTTGCATGTGGCCATGATGTTTGTGACAAAGATGCCTCTAACATGATGTTGGAGGGTGTGGTGCCACTAGAGGATCTCAGCAGCCATATTGGTCATGGCATTGACAACTACAATGTCATGTGCTTTCATGTTGTGGTGGCCCAATGTTGTAGCCTAGCTAGGATTTTGCTTCATGGTAGATTCAATATCATTGTGTGTTTTTGCAATAATTTCATTTGGTTCTCCTTATCCCTCAACCCTTTTTTATTTGGAAACATTTATGCATAGTGATCCCCCTTATAAAGGGTGGCTCTCTTATCCAATGTAACCTCAAGGATATATCTTCCTCACACACTTTAGTTGTGCATTTTGGGGGATTGTTTATAATCAAGTTCATGTTGCACCCTTGCATGGTGCCAGTGTTTTGTGAAGGGATGTTCTCTAATTTATAGTGGCTTCGTTAAAATCATCAACGATTTTGATGTCACGTTTTGTGTGTTGTGTTTACCTTGTGGTTCTTATCTATCTGTTATGATCAACTATCTTGAGAGTGACATATAGCTATTTTGGAATTTCATTCCACATTAATACTCCTCTTATAAATTTTATGTATGTGCTAACATTGTCATTGAGTTTGTGTTGCAAATAATCACACATACATGATGGTTGCGAGATAAAGATGGTATGTCAAGGATTAAGCTAGTTTTAGGGTGCAAGTCCTTTAGTAAATCTTTCTTCACTCTACAACTAACACTAGTTTATCTAGTGTTAATTTAGTTTTAGGGTGCAAGTCCTTGAGTTGGTGTGACGGGATCTTTCTTTAATCTTGTGCTAACACTGCCAAGAGTTTCAGTGACATACTTTGTGGTTATTGTTAGAGTTGAGATTTGACAATGAAATGATCATGATTTTCCCTTTGATCGTCAAAATATGGGAAGTTTTGAAAACAAAATGTCACATGCACAAGGTGTTTTCTTTATGTTGAAAGTCAAATGATGCATAATTTTATTTTTTGAAGTCATCCCATCGATCTGTGTGTGAGACATATATGTATACATCCTATTGGTGACTTAGAGGTAGATTTGTGATATGATTACCAATTTTATTTCTAATAAAACAAATTAAATAGTGGTCTTGAGTGACCAAACATCTTAGGTTAATGTTCTAGTGGTACATGTCCAACAAAAATGCATCGACTGTTGTAGATTAGGTATAGAAAATTGCAACTCACTATAGATTTGTTAAGGTTCATGCGTGCATAGATTCGACCCTTCCTAGGGAATATCAACACTTTCCACTACATTGCCATCCTCCTCTAATACTCCTCAAATCTCTAAATGATATCCATGGAGGTCAACTCCATCTATAGAGAATAAAAACTCTCCCAATCATCTAACGCAAAAGTCACTTACTATGAGCTTCATGGATGCAATGAATTATGGCCCTACAACATAGTTCATTTTTCTATTATGGTCTATTAGTTGTAGTTTTCTGGAACCTTGTAGAAACAAGGTTTCATTCTCCCCTACATTCATACCCCTTACTTTGTGTGCTACAAAAATGATAGAATGGTGGTTCTACATGGATTATGGTTATAACTTTCTACTCATTATTAAAGACAACACCTAAGAAAAATCATTGCAATTCACCACAACAAAGACCAAAATGAAATAAATAAAGTTGCCACATGTAGAGAAAGGGAGGATATATTGGTGGCCCCTTCGTTTTGATGAGCATCCAACCCAACATACAACAAAACACAAGTTGCACCACCTACGTTGATGATTGTTGGTAGTAATAAATGAGAATGGGTATCATGAGAAGTAGAGGCTAGAAGATCAAGATGAGATCTTGAGTTTTGAGACACTCACTAAAAGAGGACTACAAAACACTAAAGTCAAAGAATAGTCAACTAGCATACATCATTTATTACAGTTTCTGTAAGTCAACAACCCAAAGGAACCTTAGTGCCCAAGGGCACAATGGTTTGAATGTAAAGGCTTGGACCTGTAAGAGGTTAGCTAGACCTGGAGCAAGAGTTAAAGCTAGAAAGAGGGAGAGAAAATATAAAAGACTAATTTTTAATATGGTGTTGTGTTGCAACTATCTTAATGAATGGTAAACTTTATCATGATGATCTTGATTATGTTGGATATTGATGGAATAAAACCCCCCCACCCCTTCAAAACTTATTCATGGTGTTAATGGTTTACTTAATTAATGTGTTCTTTATCATGATGTTCTCCTCTATTATCATGTATGTGTATTATTTATCATGAATGGTTTCATTTATGACATATTCTAATGAACAATGTAATATTAATATGATGGTAAATATATTGGTTAAAACATTTGTTTATCACTTACTTAATGTGTTCTTTATTGTGATGTTATCCTCTATTATCATGTATGTGTATTATTTATTTATCATGAATGGTTTCATTTATGATATATTCTAATGAACATTGTAATATTAATATGATGGTGAATATATTAGTTAAACAATTTGTTTATCAAGTACAAGGTTAGAGATGATTGCATTTATTCCCTATATCTTTCTCCATTAAATCTAAGTCTTGGCAATGCACATTGGGGGATACCTTCCCTATTTTTAGGGATTTATGTGTCAGTGCTAGAATACAACCCCTTTAATGGATAAATTTATCGACCTTGGTCTGTCAATTCAAGATGACAAATGACTCCATTCCTAGGATACAACCATGAAAATTAGGAGATTGTGACAGAATGATAGAGCGACTTGGTTTGATGAATAGATTTTTAGGATTGGGTTGATGAATAGATCAATATTTTTGTTAGATAGAATGCTCATTTAATTGGGTTGACACCACACTAGATTAAGGATCAAGAGTTGTTTAGTGATCTATATAAGATATTTTGGTCGAGTTTCTCGCAAGTCTATTTGAATTGTCACAAAGGCTTTATTAGCGTCCTACACTAACATCCCTACTTGATGATACTTAGGAGTTACTCAAATGACATATGAGGCCATATTATTTGAATAAGTCCCATCAGATAGTTAGTGGGTAATCAGGGTCATCCTTATTAAATAAGGGCCACTAGGTGGTTGGTACTCATTAAAAATGGGACCACAAGTAGTTAGAGTTTTGCTAGTCTAAGAACTATATATAAAGCAAGAAGGCTATGCAATGTTTTATCAAGGATTGCTACTATATTGGATGATCCAGGTGGATATCCACGACCACCCACCTATTCCAATTGGTTCACATATAGATGTCATCTTGGCAGTTTCATTTCTCATCTTGGCAATTTTTTTCTATCTTTTCGGGTCCTAAACTTCCAGGGTCGTTTTGAGGTCCTAAACAACGTGTTTTGGGTCCGCCATAGTCACACTATATATTAAATCAAAGTGTGATGGCATAATGTGTAGTCCTCGGATATACCTTTCCAACAGACTATCGTGCGCCTAAAACGAAGATCGTATGCAAAAGTTATGATCCCGACAAGTTGATGTACCAACTTACCCAAACGGGGCCCACATGACTTTTGGCGCTTCTTCTCCTAGTGTTAGGTTTTTGGATGTCTAGGGTTTTGACATTCATGTTTGATGTAAAAATGTCTTTGGAGCCTCATTGTACTCATCTTCTTGTAAATGAGCGCATCAATCACATCTCTTCTCAGAGATAAGCCACCACCATTCTAGCAAGCTTGTTTCAGTCTACATTTTACAGTTTCAACATTTTCTTTATTGAATAGAAGCCAAGTTTTATTCTATCTCTTTATTGTTCATTGTATCTTTGTGTTAATAATATATATCTTTATTTGTCTCGTTCTTCTCATAAAATATGGATTAGTGGTATCACAACAGTCTTCTCTTTGTCATTCTTAATGCATGTCACTCCAAAAAGAATACTTCGTCTGACTTCCTAACTTCATCATCTACTCTACTATGAAAGTTGTTGTCACTTACTCCAATCGTCACACCCAACTCATCTCACACCCAAACTATGTGAAAAGTCTAGGAAATCATCACATGTCTACCACTCATGCGACCAACCAAATCCTCTCTCTTCACTCATCCCACAAATTATAGAATCCCTGAACCACCTCATCATTGTTGCAACCATGCCCTTCATGGCACCATGGTTTTCTAATAAGCCTGCCCAAGTCAAGTGTGAGCCCAAATTCATCGATCAATCCGCCATCCTCTTTGTCACATGTCTATGAAATGCTCAAAGTGTGCAAGTCTCACACATCCAATAGTCATCATCGCACTACTACTTCATTCATGTTGCAATCCAACCTGCCCATGCGATCCTTTGATCTATGTAAGTCAACAATTACCTCCATAGGTGTCTCAATGTACTATCCAAGGTGCTCCAAGGAAAACGAGTCA
>ML811962.1:21063-44756 GCA_009831015.1 Picea engelmannii
TATTTCCTTTAGCCGACTTCTTCTCTTGGAGGCTAATAACCTAATACAAATTATCCTGTTGAGTCGACTTGTCTTCTAGGGTTATTAGCCAACTAATTAGGGTTTCTTCTTGCTTCCCGGAATATTCTATTCATGTCAGGTTTACACATGGAGGTAAATACCTCCCGCAACTACCATAATATCAACACTCCCTCCTAGCTAGGGAGGTATTAAAGGTAATGGTCTTGATCACAAACATACCATTCACTTGGTAGCATCAACATAGTCATGTAGACTATCTCATGATTAGATCATGAGCACCATCATCACTATTAGTGTCATCAGTTGCATCATCTCCCGAAACCATACTCTATCTGAGTAAAAAGACACAATGTTGGATAAGTCACTCACTCCACAGAGTGACACAAGAACCATTCTTCTAATATGGACATATGTCCTAGAAGAATAAATGTCCTGGACCATTCTCTGTCTGGGAAATCTCTATCCATTGATCATCCATCTAGTTGATTATCATTTCCAACACTACTGATAGTCTTCAAGGCAATCAAAACAATGCCATTCAATAGAACACAACTGTGTCTATCCATAGTAGTACACAACTACAATCCAGTGGTACACTGCCACACCAAGTAGCACATAGATACTTGATCAGTGACATATAGTCACAATCAATGGAACACATCCACCACAGTAGTATACATCTACTATCCGGAGACATATAGTCTCCATAAAAATCATATCATCTAATATCAACCTACACAGAAAACATTGTTATGATATAAAATGAATCATCTGGGCCATTATTCCACTCACATCTATGATATATAGAATAGCATATTCCCTCAGAAGGTAAAGCATCAATGATGAGCTATCTAGACTATTCTTCTCAAGCAAGGAAGAATAATTGTCCCGATTTATGAGCCTGGACCATTTCCTATCCAAGCCATTCCTTTGACACTAAACAAAGTGAAACTTGGAGAGAATGATTCTGCCCTAGGGAATGCCCGTCCCTGATTGTTGAACATGCACCATTCACCTATCTGGGCCATTCCTCCGACACTAAACAAAGTGCAGCCTGGAGAGAATGAATCTGCCTTAGGGAATGATTGTCTAGACCATTTCCAAAGGAAATGAATGTCCTGCACCAACCTCCAAAACAGACCATTCTTCGAAACTTCTCACCACTGTGATCTTTGAAAGAATGATTGTCTGGCGAGGTGGACCAGTGTTCTTGACCACTACTAAGATTGGTCGTCAAGAAGAGAGATTGTCCTATACCATTCCCTATGTTAACCACAAGGGGAATCATTGTCTATGGTACATCAACAATCCATCGAACCATTTTCATTACAAAAATGATCATTCGATCTAAACCATTTTTCGAACTGAAAAATGCATGTCCATCAGAAATCTCAAACCACTTTCTGAATTGGAAAGGAACTGCTCATCCTGGACCATTTTTCGAACTTGAAAAATGATTTTCCATAAATAAATAACACATCAATGCTCCCTCCCAACTTGGGATTCATCTCTTCCTTTTTCAATAAGGAAGTCATCTCCCACGAGCTTCAACTTAAGTATGCAAACTCTTTCATCTTGGACAAAGGCTTTACCAAAATGTTTTCTTATCTGCTCATCTGTGGAGATATGTATTGGAGAAGCACTTTCTCTTTTCTAGACTTCATCATGGAGAATGTAATGCTTTATCTCAATGTACTTCGGTCTTTCTGGAACACCGGTTTTCTCTGAAGGCTTCTTCATATAGCTCTGATCATTACAGTATAACATAGTTGAATTCATCTCTTTTGTTTTCTGCTAGCTCATAACATCGTGGCAAGGCTCAAACTGGAACATATACATGTGGCACTTACTCTTTCATCATGAGCGTTTGTTATGGATTAGCAATCCATCATCCTGGACTTCTGAGTAACCATTCTAACTTTTATCATAGAATATTTTCACCATGCTTCTATTGTGCATGAGAGGCTTTGTCCCAAGTTGTTTGAATCCCAACAAAATCTTCTTCCATCTGCATATAAGAGTCTCTTTATGGTATACCTCAAATCCTTGAGGTTTCTCTACATATGTTCTTTGTTCAATTATTTTGGAGAACATTCTTTTCATTCATCTTATGTAAACTCCAAACCATGGATATTGCGAACGATATAATGGCTCATGTAGAGATATGTCTGGTTTACTTGGAACAAGCAATCATCATAGTCTTCTCCCTCCATCTGGGAGAAACTCTAGTTTTGGATCTCGCAATGCTTTCATTCATACTGTTCTTCATCGCAAATTTTAGTTCCTCTGCTTGATTGCTTTTAGTGAGTTCATATCAGGCTGGTAATCTTGTGATTCTCGATATAATGACTGGTTGTTCTGAATTTTCTTTCTTTCTGGGAATCTACAAGTTCTTCCTCATGTTTCTCTTTTGCTCTTGGGTCCATGGAGTTTTGTATAGATTCCATCCCCTAAAGATTCCAACTTCTTCCTTTCATCACAGGATCATGGATTTGGATGGACAACCATGGATACTTTAAGGATTCTTTTCGAAGAAGGCTTCTTCTAAATTCAAACTGAACACGTACTTCTTTTCATGGTTGCTACTTCATCATCTTCAATGGATCATAGGATTTAGGATTAGCTCCCTCCTAATCCTTTCTTCATGCATGAATGCATGCTCTTCTTTTGGAAATATAATTGGCTCTCTCTATCTAGGAGATTCCATGCTTCCGTCTACATCCTTATTGCCTTCTGCAAAGTGTCACAAATCTTTTTCCAATTTCCTCTTGATTGTTGAGTTCTTTCTGTCTTTACTTCTTTTGGGTTTCTTCAAGATTGATTTTGATTTCATCTTATCTTACAGATATTACTTATGTAATAGCTTCCATATGAATTGTTACCAAGGTTGTTGATGTACTTCATCCTTTCATGTGTATTTCCTGACTTGTAGTCATAGTGATAGAAATCCTTATCTTGTTGTTCTTCCATAGGCAAGTTTCTCTTGGAATATATTATCTTCTAGAAATAGGTATGCAAGATATGTATAGAAAACATGGTACATACAACAACTATGAAGAGTATTGTTACCTTGTCTTAGAAGAAGGAGTATGTTTCATCCTGCTTAGTCTTCTTTGTAGGTTCCTTTTCTTCTGCAACTGATGCTTCATGTGTCTCCTTCCTTTTCTCTAGCTCGGGACAATGATTCTTGTAGTGACCATATTTTCGACAGTTGAAGCATTGTATTCCTGGCATATTTTTCTCTTGATTTGGCTTCTTCCTTGAGCCAAACTTCCTTTTGTTCCTGAAATTCTTGAATCTTGTTGTGAAGGCTTGATCATCGTATTTATTTTGGGGTTTCTATTTTGCACTAATCCTTGATTCTTCTTGTGCACAACAAGTCCAAAGTTCTTCAAATGTAGGATACTCCTTCCTTGTGTTCATGCTTGCGGAAAATGCATCCCATGACTTGGAAAGACCATTGAGTACTATATTTACCAGTTCCTTCTCTGAGATGATTTCTTCAATAGCTTGTAGTTGATCTATTAATTGAGAGATCCTCACAAAGTATGATGTTATGTTTTCATCATCATTCATCTTCATGTCACGGAGATCATTCTTCAGACTTATTACTTGTCCAATGTTTCTGACTGAGAAGAGGTTTGTTAGGGCATCATACATCTTCTTAGACAAATAAAGATGGGAGATGTAGGGTATCAAGTGGTATTTTATAGAATACAATATGATAATCATGGCATTGATGCCATTGTCTTTGAACTTCTCCATAACTGCAACATTTTGTGGTTCCTTCTCTTTTCCTTCTTCAAACTCTGGTTCCACGATCTTTCCTTCATGATATCCAGCACTTTATTATTGGCAAGGATGAGGTCAATCCTTGTCTTCCATGCTCTGAAGTTAGAAGCCCCATCTAACTTGTTTTCTAACTTCATAGAGTAAGTCGTGGCTACCTTGACTTGGTCAACCCTAGATTTGATCAAAAACTCAAACTTGACATCTTAGCTTGCTGAGAGTACCAGGAGATGCGCTAGGCTGAGGTGCACTAGTCTATCCTGAAATTAGGTCAATCCCTTCACTTAAGGTGCCTCAATGAGAGGATTAGGGTTTCTACAACTGCACCTGCTAGTAACCCTAGCGACAGTGCTTTGGTGACTTCTCCTGCTAGAAACCCTAGCGGCAGTTCTTTCAACAATCTTAGTATCCTTATGGTTATGTTCCCTTCCAGTGGTTAGACTGAATGAAGGAGGTGTGGGCCCATAACCTGTTAGAATATGATGGATGTACTCGTTTAACCATAGACAATATCACTATTGTCACCCAACCATAGGTCAAATCCACACCCAAGCACCTTAATCTTGACAGAGAATCATTTCGGAAGCAAACCTTAGGATAGATAGCCAAACAAGATAGTGCACTTCTCTCCAAGGATAGTGCACCAATAAATAATAACAAAAGATGATCAGAAATTCCAAACCCAGAGAAGACCGAGACTAAAGACTGGCAGCAACAACTTCTCCAGAACTTGCACACAAAACTGCCCAACTGCAATGCGCACAAGTGTGCAACTGTAGTTCTGAGAATGCCTGCCAGAATGAAGACTAGCCTTCTATATTTATACTAAAACTGGCAAACTACCTGGGCCAACTTCTCATTTTGGGTTCCTATTTACTTAGTATATAATATTTCCTTTAGCCGACTTCTTCTCTTGGAGGCTAATAACCTAATACAAATTATCCTCTTGAGTCGACTTGTCTTCTAGGGTTATTAGACAACTAATTAGGGTTTCTTCCTGCTTCCTGAAATATTCTATTCTCATCAGGTTTACACGTGGAGGTAAATACCTCCCACGGCTACCATAATATCAACAGATTGCACCCAAGAGGAATCCAGATTGATATCCAAGTCGCAAAAGACAAATGATGATGAAAATCAATCCCTTGCTGCTCAAGTGAAGAAGAGGAATGAAAGGGAATAAGGCAGTCCAAAGAAGTATAAGAGACCATGTTACAAGAAGGATGCGTTCAAAGATCATATGCCACAACCACAAGGAGATGGGACACTATGTCGCACAATGTGATCTTAAACGTGAAAAAGGGAAAGATGAAGCACCATGCACATGCAACAGATACTGAAGAGAAGAAGTCAAAGGATGAAGAGTATGTCTCTTAGCCAATGATGATTCCAAGCACATGACCATGGAGTAGGAGAAACAATAGAAGACAACTCAAGTGGGACAATAACAACTAGACTCCAGGGTTTCATATCAAGTTTGATATTTGATATTGTTGTAGCTTATGGAAGTATTGTAACTAAAATAACGGTCTTTAAAGTTCTATTATTGTTATTTCTATCAATGTTTAGGAACACTTGAATGTTGTTGGTATGATTATCATTAAGCAAACACTCATGGTTTAGTATTAATGATGTTATTGTTTGCAACATAAAATTGATCTCCTCTAGGAGATGTTCTTGGTTATTAACCTTGTTTCATGCAAGTTATCTTCCATGGAGGATACCATGGAGATTGTGTTGTTCTTGTTTCTTGTTCTGGGAAGATCACAAGTGATAGCTCTAAGAGGGAGCTATAATGATGATTGCATGAGGCAACATATTAGATGGTCTCTAGTCGTGACATGGAACAAACTATCCAGATATGGAGCTATGTACACGATCGTACACATCCATATAATGAAGAGGATAAAGTTAGAACTTTCTAGCAAGAAGGATACATTTACATGATGCATAGTATCTCATATGGAGATTGATTGTGAGGAGCAGAAGGCTCTCAAGATGACAATACAGATCCCTCTATTTTGGAAAATCATTCTTCAGATCATCAGGAAGAGTTAATAGGGCTAGAAGGGCCTACCCAAAATCCTTACAGTGGCTAGGAAGAGACCAAAAGGGTCCCATGGTACATTGTAGGATGAAAAGTGCATGTAGTCATATGGAATTGATTAACCATATCATGAGGAGGATAAAATGGTTCCACCAATGGTGAGGTAGGCAGCCCCACCAAGTACGAGTTCAGAGGGAGTCAGCCCTCAAGATCCATTAGGAAGGAGCAACCTCCCAGTACAGTCCATAGAAGATCATAATTTAGAGGAAGTACAATTATTTTCTTGAAGTATTCTCTTTAATTAAAGCCTCATTAATTCCTCATTAATTAAATTACATCATCAATATACACATATATAAAATGTGTCCCTTTCCCTTTTAATAAAAGTTTTTAAATAAACTTTTATTTTTCAAAATTCAATTCATTGTCCTTTTAAAGTGGGGGACTATGTTTTAATTTTCTAGAAATGTTATTCAACCTTTTAGCCATGGAAATCACTTCATATGTTATCTTCATATTCTTATATTTCCAACAATATAATTTTTTCCCAAATCCGTCGTCTGGATCTCAAGATATGAGCTCGTGAAGTTGAGTTGTCACGCAGGCCCATTAAAAATGAAGCTAGCTGATATTTTAATTTTTGGGGAAAATGTGGTCACTTTCATCCCTTAAAAACTATACCAACATCTTCTTCGTCAAAATACCTTTCCAACGGTATAAATTTTCCATGATTCTGATACCTGGAGCTCAAGTTATGGCCTCTGCAAAATTAACACTCAACCACCTTCGATCAAAATTGATGGGCAAATCTCAACCCTTGGATGAATTTCGTCCTTTTCTTCACTAAATTCGACTTTTCTTCATATAAGTTATCCCATATGAATGGAATTTTTTTGTATATAATGGTATATAAAGTTAAGTGCAACATAGACTTAACAAGAAACAATAAGAGAGGAGATTATTGAGCTTAGAGGATTCGACCCTTAGAAAATTGTTAAATAAAATAATAATTTTGCATGTCAATTCAACCACCAATCTTCCTAGTCAGCATTGATGATTCACCATCCACTGCCACATGTCACAAATTTATTGGCTGCCACATGTCAACAATAAGAATCTTCCATGTGTCTCCATTAGTTATATGTCATTTGTCAATTCTCCATAGGTTGCCATGTGTCATGAGTTAGGTGGTTGACAAGTGGAGTAATCTGATTAGTTAAGGGTGCACCAATAATTGATTTCCATTTGTAAATAACTCATTGGTTGGTAGCTCAAGTATGAAATAATGTTTAAGCATAAATTTTAGGTGTTGGAAGGTGAACGAGAGAGGGGGAAAGGGTAGTTAGGGAGGGGAGAAATGTAGGAGGCGGAGGTGAGGGGGAGGGAGAAATGAGGGGAGCAGACTTTCAGACTCGCGGGACTGAGGGATGTAAGGGGTTTGGGAAGTTCGAGAGTCTGAAAGATAGAAAAAGTTTTAAGTATGAAATAAAAGGAGGGGGATAAGGTGAGTGAGTAGAGTGTTGGGTTGGGGTGTGATATGAGTCTGAGAGTCTGAAAGGAATTAGAAAACAAGACTGAGTATAGAGTGGTGAGGGGGTGTGGGTGAGTGGGTGTTCGTGAATCCGACACCTTTTAAAAAAAAATTGAAGTATGGAGAAATAAGGAGAAATAAGGAGAAGGTGGAATATGAGAGAAATTCTAAGTGTTGTGAAGGGGAAGAAATAAGATGGGGGTTTTAATCCTATAATATTTTGAAGAAAACAAGGGTCTTGGGCCCAAAAAATGGATACGTTTCTGAGGAATTAGCTTTATTCCACATGGAAGAGGCTCCATTTTCCGCTTAAACCTTAAACTTGGATATCTTGAGCATGGAAACTTGGATTTCTGATCCGAAAAATGCGTGGTGAAACTGAGACTAAGGGACACGCAATGAAATTATAATATTTTAAAAGTTTTGATCTTCTGGTATCAATTTTTTTATTATTCCAGGAGAGGCAACCTATAAGTGACCAAATTTTGGTCAAAAACTAGCTCCAACTATGGGACAGTGACCCCCTGTGGGTTGTTGAGAACACAAAAATATCAAGACCAGTTTCCTTCTCTATTGATCTATGGAGTCATATTCAAAATGAATTCTTGTAATTATTCTTCTTTCATGGAGTTATCTTCAAATTTGACTACCTTATTATGAAAAACTAAACTGAAGAAACAAAATAAGTACATACATGATCTACCTACGCTATCTTACTTGAAATAAAAGGGGCATCTTAGGTGTAGGTAAACTTCGAATGGAGCCATTCAATCATTGACTTGATCTTCAGATTGAACTCAAAAACTTTGAAACATATTGGGACTTGTACCAATGAGTCAGGGGCACTCTCAATGTGTACTGGAGAAAAATTGAACCAAGTGTGCTGAAAATTTGATTGCATTGTTTGGGAAACAATGCTCTGAAACCATAATTCAATGAAATCAATTCTTGTTTGCTCGAGAATACTATTGTCTTTGATTATCTGAGGAGTTTTCAATGCAAGAATACATTCATTTTTTTCCTTATCTCCAACTACTTCCAAGGTTCTCGATTCATCAATAATATCTTGAAAAGACTCTTCTTTCTTGTAAAGGAAATCTTGCTCATCACTCTTCTCAAGATTCAATTCTTTCACCAATTCTTGTTTTTGCAAGTGCTCTTGCAAATTTTTATCTTTTGTTGCAAGGCTGAAATATTCTTGTGGTGGAGGCTCCTTGATTTCATTCTCAAATTTGTTGCTTGAAAGATCTTCATATGGAGTATATGAAATGCCAAAGTTTTCTTTTTGTAAATTGGAATTTTCATCTTCATCTTCAACAACTTAACTTGACTTAGAAATTTCATCCAATCTTTGATTAGATTCTTCTTCAAAATTAATCATATCATTAGCTTGTGTCCATATGGGATAGGGTGGTTGGGAAAAAACATTTAAAGCATCAACAAAAACATATGAATGCACTTTTGGGATGAACTTTTTTGCAAATGAATCTTCTAACACATATCAACTGGTAATGGAGTTAGGTATTAATGAGATATACCATTCAAGACCATTCCATCACAGAGTTTATAAGAATAATCTACATGTAACATTGTCTTCAGTGAGGTTGAAATCATGACATGTACTTTTTAAATTAAACAAGTGTTACTCTACATCTTCTGAAGCATCCCTAAAGAATGTAGAAAAAAATTCAATAGAAATATCAGGCATTCGAAAATTTACTTCTGGTAGATTTAAAGGGGTTTTATGAAATCGCCTCCTTCTTTGGGTTTTTCTCCCTTTTATTGAGTCTTGTAAAGCCATTGATGGGATTGATGAATAATTTAAAGGATTATCATGACATGAATGAAACTCTCCATTATGAGTCTTTCCAATGGAGTTTCCAAGAATTAACTTCTCCTGAATCTTTAGTGCTTCTTGATTCTTTTTGAAATTATAAAAAGGTGAAACATCGTTCAATAATCCTTTATAAATCCCTTACATCTAAAACAAGAAATTTTTTTCCTGAATCTTGTTTTCGAAACTTTGAGCCATGGAGATTCTGGTTCTTCAATCTGATATGAAAATGTTGATGCTTGAATCTGTCAGGACCGAAACGACAACCTCACGAGGATATAAATCCTCTTGCATTTTTAAAGAGGTGGTACTCCTCTTGGGATAAAATATATATTTGTGATATCTTGGATTAGGAGAATGCTAAGGCAACAAACCCTAGATATTTAATGCTTGAAATTATGAAATGATATGGTTTTTCAATAACCTAATGTGACATTTGTATGAAGTAAGAACTCTTTAAACAATTGAAAATATTGAAGGAGGGCTTCAACATCAACATCACATACACAATGTTCTTAATCATATATAAATGCATCCATGTCTTCCTCACGAAAAATAGGAGAGAATAATTTGATCATCTCAAATAATTTTAAAAGAGTACTACTATCAATATCAAAAGAGAATTTGATAGGTCAATCTTAAATACCTCATACTTAAGACTCAAAGTTACAAGATACAATCGAAATCAACCCCGGACCAATTCTTTGTGGAGTTTTATTCATGAAAGATGTTTTTCATTACAAAATACAAACATGTATATGGTTGTAAATACTCCATGTTCATACAAGAAAAATATGTTGGAAGAATACAAGAATAACTCAGCCCTGTGCCCAATTCAGAGACTCAAGCATAAAGCTATGAGAAATGGTGTAGAAGAATAGAAAGAGTGGAGAAGATGGAGATCTATTTTCTTTGATCATAAGGTTGGCTATGTATTCATTGTTTTACCTTCTTCTTCCTATGATATTCTTCCATGCCCCTCTAATAATTTTGATTCTTGGACCTTTGATGAAGCCCTTCTACTCTTTTTAAAATAAAATCTTCTACCTACTTGAGTAGTTAGGGTTTTTCCTCTATTGAATTTATCGTGTAATTTTTTTTTTGAACTATTCTATTTAATTAAATCCTCATTAATTCCTCATTAATGAAATTACATCATCAATATACGCATATCTAAAATGGGTCCTTGTCCCTTTTAATAAAAGTTTTGAAATAAACTTTTATTTTTCAAAATTCAATTAATTGCCCTTTTAAAGAGGGGGAGTTGTGTTTAATTTTCTGGAAGTATTAGTAAACCTTTTAGCCACGGAAATCAATTCATATTTCATATTCATCTTCTTATCTTTCCAACGATATAAATTTTTCCCAAATCCATCGCCTAGATCTCAAGATATGAGCTTGTGAAGTTGAGTTGTCACACAAGCCCATTAAAAATGAAGTTGAGTGATATTTAATTTAATTTGTGGGAAACATGTGGTCACTTGCATCCCTTAAAATACATACCAACATCTTATTCGTTGAAATACCTTTCCAATGGTATAATTTTTTCACGATTCCAACACCCGGAGCTCAAGTTATGGCCTCTTTAAGATTAACACTCAGCCATCGTCGATCAAATTGATGGACAAATCTCAGCCCTTGGATGAATTTCGTCCTTTTCTTCATGAAATTTGACTTTTATTCATATTAGTTATCCCACATGCATGGGATTTTTTGGTATATAATGGTATATAAATTTAAGTTCAACATAGACTTAACAAGAAACAATAAGAGAAGAGATTATGGAGCTTGGAAGGTTCGACCCTTAGAAAATTGTTAAATAAAATAATAATTTTGCATGCCAAGTCAACCACCAATCTGCCCAGTCAGCACTGATGAGTCACCATCCACTGCCACATGTCACAAATTTATTGGCTGCAACATGTCTCCAATAAGAATCTTCCATGTGTCTCCATTAGTTAGATGTCATTTGTCACTTCTCCATAGGTTGCCATGTGTCATGAGTTAGGTGGTTGACAAGTGGAGTAATCCAATTAGTTAAGGATGCACTAATAATTGATTTCCATGTGGAAATATCTCATTGATTGGTAGCTCAAGTATGAAATAATGTTTTAGTATAAACTTTAGGTGTTGAAAGGTTAACGAGAGAGGGGAAGGGGTAGTTAGGGAGGGGGGGAAATGTAGGAGGTGAAGGTGAGGTGGGGGGAGAAATGAGGGGAGTGCAATTTTAGACTCATGGGAGTGAGGGATGTGAGGGGGTTGGGAAGTATGAGAGTTCTAGAGTCCGAAATATAGAAAAATTTTAAGTATGAAATAAAAGGAGGAGGGGGATGGGGGTATAAGGTGAGTGAGTCGAGTGTTGGGTTGGGGATTGAGGTGAGTCTGAGAGTCCGAAAGGACTTAGAAAAAAAGACTAAGTATAGAGTGGTGAAGGAGTGAGAGGGGGTGTGGGTGAGTGGGTTTTCACGAATCCGACAATTTTTAAAAATAATTTTAATTATGGAGAAATAAGGAGAAGGTGGAAGATGAGAAAAAATCTAAGTGTTTTGAAGGGGAAGAAATAAGATGGGGGTTTTAAGCCTATAATATTTTAAAGAAAACAAGGATCTTGGGGCCCTAAAAAAAATAAGGAAAATATGGGACTTGGGCCCAAAAATTTTGGATATCTTTCTGAGGAATTAGTTTTATTCCACATGGAAGAGGTGCCATTTTCCGCTTAAAATTTAAACATGGATATCTTGGGAATCTAATCCGAAAAATGCATGGCGAAGCTGAGAATGAGGGATACACAATGAACTTGTAATAGTTCAAAAATTATCATCTTCCACTATCAATTGTTATATTATTCCAGGAGAGGGAACCTATAGGTGACCAAATTTTGGTCAACATGAGATTATAGACTCAGAGGCAGTCAAGCTTCAAAGGGAGCATGCAGACTCAGAGTGATCATGATCTCAGAGAGAGTTAGTTAACTCAGAGGAAGAATAGATCATTCAGAGGAAGTTCTCCCTCATATTTCGGTGGGAGAGAGAGATGTCTTCCAGGACTGACATTCAGATGCCATGAGTTGAGGAGACTATATCGTAGCCTCAAAGGCTTCTAGGAGATGTGAGATCTCCTGGGAGATTCCATTGTTTTAGTATACTTTGCTATAGTTATAGAGGAGGAAGTCAGTCAGAAGGACTGGATATGGACTTTTCCTTAGTTCCAGAAAGAGCAAGAGACCACATGATTTTTTTGAGCTATAAGGAAAAATCATTGATTTAGAACCTTCCATTTTTTGAAGAAGCTGCCAAGCAGCAAGTGTGGAAGGATGCCATGATGGAAGAATACCAGTCCATCATGAATAATGATGTGTGGAAATTGGTTCTGAGACCATAAGGGAAGTCAGTGGTGACTTCCAAGTGGATCTACAAGATCAATCATGTTGCAAACAACAACATAAAGAAGTACAAAGCGAGAATTATGGCTAGAGGGTTCTTCCAGAAAGAGGGAGAAGAATATGATGAGACATTTTCTCCAATAGCAAATTACACTTCCATCAGATAGATTATTTCCATTGCTTCTTTGATGGGATGGAAATTACACCAAATGGATGTCAAGACAGGGGCAATGATTAGTGCAAGAGGAGCTTAAGGGGGCATTTTCACTCTCTAGAATCCTGAAATATTCCAACTTGACAGCAGTCATCAAGCAACACATTGGATAATGGTTAAGTTGGTTCATCTCCCTAGAGGTAAAATTCTCCCTATTATAAATGTCTATATGCATAATAATTATTAGGAAAAATTATATTGTTGGGAGTCCCTCTTGGGCATAAGGGAATCATCAAAATTGTATTATAAATGGATATTTTAACACCACCATACACTTGAAATAGAAAAGAGGGGTTACTATTATCAGATATCCATCTAGGGAAAATATGTAGGACCTCATTTCCACTTTGGATTTGTTTGATGTTCAACCATGCAAGGGTAAATTCACTTGGAACAATAGAAGAGTTGGTCTAGGGCACATTGTGGCTAGGCTTGACCATTTTCTTATTCACAACTCTTTCTTGTCCCTCCATGATGAGATCTCCTATATGATAATCCCTTGGGCCAATTCTAATCATCGTCTTATTTCCCTCATCTTCTCTAAAGAGGAAAAATTGGGTCCTATCCCCTTTCGGTTTAATCCCCTTTGGATGGAGAATCCTAATTTATTTCCTATGGTTTCTAGAGCCTAGTGATAATGGGTAGTTGGATCCCATGTACACATTTGGGAAAAAAAGATAAAAAGGGTAAAAGATGCAATCAAGAGCTGGGTCAAGGTCTCAGTAAAGATCCCAAATACAAAGGTATTAGAAAATAAAATAAATCTTGAGGAAATACAATGAGGGATGCACAGTAATGAAGTAAATTCAGACTCCCTAAAACAAGAACAATATGTTTTTCAAAAATATGTAAAACCCCTTAAGGACGAGGATTCCTTCTAGATGCTAAAATCTAGATCTCGGTGGCTACAAGCGGGGGATAAAAATATTTCATTCTTCCATACGTAGACTAAAGTGAGGCAATGGCGGAGAAGGGTTGAAGAAATCAAAACACAATCTGGAGAAGTTATATCTTCTTTTGAGGAAATTAAAAAGGCCACTTATTTACACTTTGAACATCTATACACATAAGAGGGAGAGTGGAATATTGATATTTGTGATCAATCCATTTCACACAGTCTTTCCTCAGAGGAGGATAACTTGGAGTTGAATAAGCCAGTCTCGGAAGAGGAGATATTTGCAACTATAAAATAGTGCAATCACGATAAAGCCCCTGGTCTAAATGGCTTCACCATTCACTTCTATATAAGATGTTGGTCCATCATTAAATTTTATTTCATCCGGATGGTCCAATATGTGCATAAGTTGTCACGTATGGGAGGTGCCACAAATTTGTCCTTTTTTGCTCTAATTCCAAAAGAAATAAATGCTTCTTCCTTGGATAGGTTTCCTCCCATTTCTCTCTATAATGTTTCCTATAAAATTACGGCAAAGATTATTGCAAAAGGTTGAAGCTCTTCTTAGCCCATCTTATCCTCTCAAATAAAGGGGGTTTTGTGGAGAAGCGAAAAATATGGGACAACATAATTCTAGTTCAGGAGGTTGTTCATTCCTGCTTCACGAATGAGGAGAAAGGTACAATTATCAAAATTGATATGGAAAATGCTTTTGATCAGGTCAAGCATCGCTTTTTAAACACATTTTTGGAAAAAATTGGTTTTAATCAGTCCTTTATATCCTGGATTAGTTATTTTATTGATAACCTTTGGATTTCCCCACTGATCAATGGTAGATCAACACCTTTCTTCAAAGCCACCATGGGGCTAAGGAAAGGTTGTCCTCTCTCCCCTATTTTATATTCTCTTATGGATAAAGCGTTAAACAAAAGATTAGAAAAGGAAAGGAATTCAAGAAGCATTCCAAGCCTTAGAATTTCCATAGGTGTTAAATGAATTAACCACTCACAATTTGATGATGACACTCACTTGATAGGAGGGGCCTCAAAAATCATTGCTCGCAGATTCAAGCTCGTATTGGATCAATTTACTCTTATTTCAGGAGGATTAATTAATAAATCCAAAAGCCATATTTATGCCTAGAATGTAAATGCTTCTATTTTGATGGGAATAGTGTTGAAACACACACTAACACTAAGAGGGGGTGGGGGGGGGGTGAATCAGTGTCTGGAACTTTTGACTGCTTTTCACACTTTCATAGATTAACTGAATTAACTAAACAAGATACATGCAGCTCAATTAATTATTCATAAACATGTATAACACAAATTGTATGAAGTAGATAAAATATCTTTCTTGTATTTATTTAACTTGAATGAATACAAATAAAATCAATATTTTAATATCTTCAACTTCAACTGAATATGAGAGATCCAACTCTCTTATACAAGACCTAGCTTGTAGTTCTCAAATCCAACTGAGAAATGAGAAATCCAACCCTTATAACAAGACCCAGCTTGTTGATCTCAGATCCAACTGAGATGTGAGGAATACAACCCTCATAACAAGACTCCGCTTGTAAATAGGCACCAACCTGACAGAATGAACTTTCATTCAATCCATTATATATATATATATATATATATATATATATATATATATATATATATATATATATATATATCCACCAAGACACCCTAAGATTCACCACCACTTCTGGTTTATATAGTATTTAAATAGGTATAGGATTGAACCATTGTGTCTTTTGACATGAACCATTGCACCTCTTCATTTAATTTAACATAGATAATCTTCTCCTTTTATTCATTAATTTATCATGTAAGTTTCTTAATTAATTAGAAGACTAATCTTGATTCAAATTTAGTCCACATGAGTTGATCACAGGTATGGATCGACTCCTTATAACATTCTCATGCTTTTGTTGCATCCCTAGTTCTTCAACAGATCATATTCAAGCTTTTACCAGCTCTTTGTATTGTTATGGTGTTAATATTGTCAAATTATTTCACATGCCCCTAACTGTTAACTGAAATCAAATTTTGCAAAGGCACTTTCTTCAACCCACTTTCTTTTGTGACCACGGGCTCAAAACCATGGGCTTAGTTATTTCAAATGTTGTTTTGTTAGCGCTTTTCACCTTCCACCCTTATTCTTCTACATGAGACTATATTCAAATGTCCAAGGGCTTATTTACTTCTAGCCCCTTTACACTCCTTATTATGTTCTTTACCTTATCACATGACCAGTGTTGGACCCAGGTTTTTCGGTACTTCGGCCTTCAGGATTCTAGCCTTTGCAATCCTTGTATTATTCTAGAGTTGTTACTTTCCGGAGTGGTTACAACTCATGTTGGCCAATCTCATGGTTGGCATTACTCCCGAAGTTCTCAGATTGACGGTCTGGTCTAATCCTTGTGCATTCATTGAACTTTGGATTTTAGATGATCGACGAATCTTACTTAATCTTCAATTTGAGGTGGACGATTTCCTACTCCGGAACTTCGGAGATTAGTGACTCTGGGACTCCAGGTTACTAGAAATTTGAATTAGCTCAATTCCTTTGGAGGTTTACCTACCAAATAAGTCATAAAATGATAGTGATTGCTTGTTGTCGGTTAACACCTCATGCTTACTCTATTCTTGCACTATGTTTGATCAATGGTCGAGACTGCTCCCAAAGTATATCAACGATTAACGTTACTTCGTAATTCTGGACTTCGACGATTAGCTGATAAAATAAACTTGGATATCCCCGAAGTTAGTAATCCTAGAGGAACGTGGCTTGTTGACGTCACTGATGTCATGGCACTGGTTGAGTGGCTACCACATGTCACCTTGATTTGTGACTTTCATATACCAAATGTGCCAAATAGACCTTGACACTTGTCATCGGTTGATTGGGCCATGTGTCATATTTGTCTTACTACGTGTCTCATCCTAGCTCAAAAGTAATATTCTTCGATTATTTGTCTTCGGAGGGATGCCACTTCCACATTCTTCAGCTCTTCGAACGGATGGTATCGAATGGAATATTATTTTTCGATACTCTGATTTATGAGTGTTATAACAACTCTTCTCCACTACACTCCGAACACTTTCCTCTGAGCACCAATTAATAGTTGTCGCGTATTATGACCTTTCTGGACATCGAATAAAGGGTATCGATGAGGAATATTTTGTTTCGATACTCCAATTTTGGAGTATTAAAACAACTCTTCTCCACTGGACTCTGGATACCTTCCTTCGAACATAAATCAATAGTCGTCACATATTACTTCCAAATTCATCAATAAAGATCACCCCAAGTTAATCTCCACCATTGGTCTAGTCCTCCTTCATACCTATTTTGCCTTTATCTAATGCGCTCTTTTTTTATCCAAATAACCCACAAATTGTTGATTTACCTTACTATCAATCAATCGTTATTTGCTTCGGGACTTCGTTCCTTTGGCCCCGCTTATCCTATCCTTCCACTTCGTCATCGACGGTTGAGATTTAATATACGGTTCGGGCTTGATCTAACGACCCAGATCTTTCCCGAAGTTCCTTTCTGATTAACGGTTGGCATTACTTTGTGATTTTGACACTTTTTAATTTAGTTATCATAATTGTTGAAGTGCCAAAGTGTCAAAGTTCTTTATTCGTTGCTTGATCCAATGATTGAGAGCTCACTTGAATTTCCTCCACGAAATCTGACGGTTCTTATTTAATCCCTCTAAATCTATGATCCAACTGTCCATAATGTTATTGCTCCAGATATGACTACTGAGTTTTAATCCTTCCCAACCTTTGACTTCACCTCGATCTGACGGTTGACATATTTTTCGACTGTAATAGAGCTTCTTTATGATTCTTGAAGAGTTTAAGTGTTCTTTTTTCTGATTTGTTCATCATTATTTCTCCTGAGATTTTAATAACTATTTGTGCATTTTTTTATGCATTGATCTTCAATCACTAACCCTCATGAGTTCTTAATTCCTTGTGCTTCGTTACTCCTTTTGTACATAGATTATTTGCATGCTACCTCTTCAAAGATTTAGGAACATAGGATCGTTGTTGATCCTATCATGATCAACAGTGATCACAAATTGCTTATGCCCCAAGGTGATCTTCCTCTCCCCCAAGGTGATCTTCCTTTTCCTCTAATTACTGTACATGTTTGACTCATGTTGCCATCACTGACAACGCACAATCAATAATGTCAACACATAGCTCACATCTTTCAATTTCCTTCCTCAATTGATTGGAAATTTTTTAAATATCTGGGAATGCCAATCTATTTGAAATCGCTTCCAGGAGAAGCTTGGCAAGCCATATTGCAGAAGATAAAAGATCATTTTTAATTATGGGAGCCATCTGGTTAAATCCAATTAGAAGATTGGTACTAGTTAAGTCAGTATTATCTTCCCTTCCAATTTTTCAATTTTTTGCTTTATTGGCTCCAATTGGTATCAAAAAAGCTATGGCTCAGGAAATTCACAAGTTCTTGTGGCAAAGTGGAAAATCCAATACAAAGAGATTTTATTTGGTAAATTGGAATATAGTTTGACCCCCTAAAGAAAATGGCGACCTTAGAGTCCAAGACCCTGAATTGGTCAACATTTCCCTGGGGTCAAAACTTCTTTGGAGATTGGTGATGGGAGAAAATAAATGGTGTAAGCAAGCCTTGCAAAAGAAGTATTTTACATGGTATAGAAGGTGATGTCTAGATGCCCCCCCAGGAAGAAAGGTAGGTTATCCTATATGGAAGTTGTTATGGGACTCTCCCCCTTACTGTCAAATTTCTCTTATATGGATTATGGTGAATGGAAAGAAAATAAACACTTGGAAAGACCATTTTATTGGTTTGGTCCTCTTAAGAGATGATCTTTCTCTAGCGCCACTTAGGAAATGGTTCTTAAATCAACATAAGAGCTCTCTTTATGATATTTTGGAATGGCATCCCAATGGAGTTTGTCGAGGGTAGGATTTGGGTCCAATTCCTCCTCACCTCAATAGTTTAGCCCAATCCTTCCTTTCAATTCTTAAAGGGGTAGCCCCAGTTCATTAGCATTTGAGAGATAGTCGAGGGTGGGGAAACGCAGGATATTCGTTGAAGGAAGGTTATAGGGATCTGCTTCAGAGACACACACTCCCTGACAAATCAAATATGTGATGAAATATATGGAGTAATGATGGGCTCCCAAAAATCAACATTTTTTGTTGGATTTTAGCCCATAATAAGTTGTTAACGGGGGAGAGTCTAAGTAAAAGAGGATTCAAGGGACCCTTTCGATGTACATTATGTCGGAAAAACTTAGAAATGACTCAACACATATTCATAGAATGTGACTACTCTAAGCAAGTATGGCATCTTGTGTATTCAGAATTGATCCATAAAATATCGTGGCATTCATCTAGTAAGCCCCTGTTGAGGAAATGGGGATCTTCCTATCAGGGTTCTTTTCGTGGGAAATCAATGTTTCAACAAGTGTGGAAGGATTCTTCAAAATATGTTTGCTAGCATCTATGGTTGGCTAGAAATAAAGCCATCTTAAAAAATAAGCTCCTTCATGCATCTTCTATAGCAGCTCATTCATTGGGGGCAAATGGTAGAATATTTGAATACTAAGAGAATCAGATTGGAAATTGTTTAGAAACTGGATCCAAATGAGGAATTATGGATGTCTAAACTAAATATCCAAGTGATAATTTCCACAAAGATCTCCCAAAGATCATTATAGTGGCTTCAAGTATCATCTTTGGAGTTTCATAATTGTATTTCTTCTCAATCATGCTATACTTTATGCTTTGATGGAGCGTCGAAATGAAACCCAAGGGAGGTAGGTGTGGGGAGGTGTTGTATGGCCCTAGAGGAAATCTAGAAATGGATTTCTATTGAAATCTATGTTCTACTTCGAATAATAAAGCAGAATCCTATGTAGTTTATCAAGGGGTGCAATTGGGAAAGAAAAAGAAAATCACACAGATGAATGTTGTGGGAGATTCCAAAAATACCATTCGATATTTTGTCATTGGATCTGATCCCAAGGATGTCAATTTAAATATCCTTATAGAGAGGATTTGGATTCCTTATCCAATTTATCTTTTCATTTTTTCCATATCCTCCGAGAAAATAACAAAGAAGCAAACAAAATGGCTCATAGAGCCATTGGCCTAGCCCTATGTTCCTTGGGACTCTGTGGGCAAGTGAGTTATGTAATACTTCCCTAATGGAAGGGGCTTGGAATATGTATGGGGCCCTTTGGGTCCACGTACGGATAGCGTGGATGTTTATGCATGGAAGGTCTATTCAAGTGATATACTCATGTCACTTCATAGCCTTGAAAGATCAAATGGTCACTTATGAATATATCAAGCATGCGATGAAAGCTTGGAAGCTAGTATCATTGACAATGCGGGTGGTGTAGACATTGATTTTTGCATGTGGCTAATGTGCTTGGCATTGTGGGAAGTTAAGGGATACAATACGTTAAGAGTTTCCACTTGTTCCTAGTTTGATGGATAGGACGTCGGATTGGAAAGAGGCAATGATGAAGAGAACTTCCCAGGAAGGTAGGTGTGGGGGAGAGGGGGGGTGGTGTTGTATGGCCCTAGAGGAAATCGAGAATTGGATTTCTATTGAAATCTAGGTTCTATTTCGAATAATAAAGAAGAAGCCTATGCAGTTTATTAGGGGGTACAATTGGAAAAGCAAAAGCAAATCACACAGATGAATATTGTGGAAAATTCCAAAAATACCATTTGATATTTTGTCATTGGATCCGATCCCAAGGATGTCAATTTAAAGAGCCTTATAGAGAGGATCCAGATTTTATCCAGATTTCCTTGTCCAAATTATTTATTCATTTTTTCCATATCCTCCGAGAAAATAACAAAGAAGCAGAGAAAATGGCTAATAGAGCCATTGGCTTAGCCCTAGGTTCCTTGGGACTCTGTGGGCAAGTGAGTTATGTAATACCTCGCTAATGGAAGGGGCTTGGAATATGTGTGGGGCCCTTTGGGTCCACGTAAGGATAGTGTGGATGTTTATGCGTGGAAGGTCTATGCAAGTAATATACTCTTGTCATTTCATAGCCTTGAAGAATCGAATGGACATTTATGAATATATCAGGCATGTGATGAAAGCTTGGAAGCAAGACATTGATTTCTGCATGTGGCTTACATACTTGGCGTTGTGGGAAGTTAAGGGATACATTACGTTCAAAGTTTCCACATGTTCCTAGTTTGATGGGTAGGACGTTTGGAACGAGAACTGCCCGAGTGAAGGAAGTACAGGCCATGACAGAGAGTTCAGATTATGAGGCCATGACAGAGAATTCAATAATAATTACACCATCAATGATGACAAGGAAAGAGATGCATGCATTCAATTGAATTGGCAAGGCAACAAGGTTATTCAAATTGTGATTGTGGCTCCAAATTTCATATGGTTCACTGGAATTCTGGTAATTAGTAAAAGCAGCATTTGAGGTCGCATATCCATCCTAATTCCCTGGAAATTCTTGGCATTCATGGGTCGTAATCTGGTGCTAGGCATCCCTGAAGGAGTTTTGGTATGTTGTGTGTCATTTAGGATCCAATTTGGATCTTGTTTTAAATTTATGGGCACGGTGATAACAATGGAGGTCACAAGGGAAGTCGTGGAGGATAACTTCAGGGCTATACAGAAACAGGTCATCAAGGTGAATGCACTCAGCTCAACTGTTACCTTTGCTCTGAAAACATTGGCTCAACACAGGGTGTTAGTGGGACAACTACAGGATGAGGTGGATTTTCTGATAAGGCAAGGGTAATCTTTACAGCAACAATTGGCACAAAGGAAGGCAACATCTGAGACTTGGCACAATGGAGATGGGCTGTTCATTCAAACAAGAGGAAGGCAATATCTGAGACTTCTGCTCCTGGTATGGACATGGGCTGTCCATTCAACTACAGGATGAGGTGGATTTTCTGAGAAGACAAGAGTAATCTTTGCAGCAACAATTGGCACAGAGGAAGGCAACATCCGAGACTTCTGCTCCAGACGGTGAAATAGATGCGCAACGACTTGGAGAAGGCCTCAGACACGCTTGAATCCTGTCGCGATCTCTTGCAGAACTACCACAAGGACCTGTGCGTCATGGAGGTGAGGGTCACCTTCACCTGGCACGATGCCTTCAAACATAACAAGAAGGCCTCGCAGTAGAACGTACACCTGGAGAAAGCTACCGCGGTCTTCAATTTGGCCGCAATTAAAAGCCAGATCGCCCTTTGCGCAGATCGAACCTCCGCCAACGGCTCAACCAGGCTTGCAGTGCGTTCCAGGCCACGGCAGGGGATAATATCTCCATGAAGGCTTCTGTATGGGTATGCTACAGAGTCTCATGCTTGGGCAGGCTCAGGAATGCTTCTTCGAGAAGGTTATCTCTGATGGCAGGCCCAATTCCCTTTGTTCCAAATTCACCAAGAGAAGGTTAGTCTTTGCTATGAAGAAGCGTGTGGAGCCCTGAACCTCCCACCTCTTAATCAACACTTTGATCGAACATGGACTGCACATGTACAGCTCAAAGCTGCGCGATTCTATGTTTGATCTTGTTATGCATTAAGTCTTCAATTACATGAGAAAGAAGAGACTGCGGAGGAAATTGCCTGCTTAAAAGCTAGACTCACTACTCTTACAGATGCTGAGAAATCTGCCAAAGGAGTAGTGGGAATGAGGAATTAGGGTTTCTTTGGATAATTAGGGTTTTTCTGGAAACCCTTAGGGTTCCGAGATTACCATTTACCAAACACTGAATATGATTTGTGTAACATAATTATTCAAATATATACCAATTATATGAGGCCTAACATATACCAACACTCTATCTTGGATCCTTGCAATGGTTATGCTGATGTATCTTTCCAATATGTTCATATTTGCAAATGTCAAAAGACAATGTATCCGAACATCCTTCACTTGAACATGAACAAGATTTTACTCGTAGCCTCGAATGCTAACATTATCTCCAGATAGCATAGTGTCAAGATTCCATTAAAGGTTCAAAACTATTATCAACACTCAAAAAGACAAACCCCATGGCAATTAACCCTAGAGAGAAATCGAGCCAACTATTTAGTGAAGGAAATCTAGACTTGTATGATTATACGAGTTAGGGTTTCAGAGAGATTCAAGAAGTAAAAGACCATTAGATGAAATTTGAGAAAATAATAATGTCAAAACTCTAACAAAGTTACAGACTAATAAAACACAAACTGAACAGAAAACTCATAACATACCAGCATGCATATGATGACCATCTACCAAAATGTGTACACCAAGTGCAATGGTGATGGTGATATTATTGTTTGAAGTCTTAGTCTATTGTGAATTGTTGTACTGGATTGGATTGGACCCACTAAAAAGAAATGTAGATTTCATTGGACATGTGTAAAGATAGAAATGCAATATATTTACCATAGTTGTTTTGTTTCCACATAACCTAATGGTTGTCGTCCAACGCCTAAGATGTGGATTGGTTTGGATGATCACATTGAAGCCTATTTAAGCAGTCAACCAAACATTTATGGTCAATAATATCATTATAACCACAACATTATCAATGATAGTCATCAGTTCATAAAAAGCGTGATAGTGTATAGATGAGTATGAATTATCAGTGCTAAATAGATTAGCACAGCCACATAGTTATGTGGTTGATGAACGGTTATAGGCTATGATAGTAGAAGAAGGGAGAGCAATTTAGGTCATATATGTTCTAGATTTTGTATTAAATAGGATGTGCTCATATTTGATACAAATCCTAACCCTAACATAACTCTAGCTCTAACCTTAGTATAAATAAGACGTACTCTTATGTTTAGAGCAATTTTTTAGAACCACATCTACCATGCCTGAAATGAGTGATGAGACAATGTACATTTGTAGGGTTCTAAACTTTACTTTGTTTAGATGAGATAAAAAAACAAATATGAACA
>ML811963.1:0-18552 GCA_009831015.1 Picea engelmannii
ATGAAGGAGAGTCTCACCATATACACTACAATGTTGTAGTGGATGGGAATCATGTAGCAGTGAGAGAAACCCATAGAAGAGCTATGAGACTACATTAAATAGATGAATGTCAACACCCAAGCTCTAGCCAACCCTCTCAATGGCAAGGGGGTGTGAACAATGGTTCAGGATTTAGGGAAACCTCTATCTCAACAATCATCTTCTTCAACCTAATATTCTCCCGCTATTGTTCAATTACAAAATGTGCTAAATATATCTCCAGTTGCGAGATACACTTATATCCGGAGCATTATTGACATTGCAGTAGAGATGGGTTGGAGGATACATGAAATGGATGTAAAGACTGTTTTTCTGAATGGATTTATAGAGGAGGAGGTGTACATAGAACAACCACAGGGGTTTGAGGTGTTGGGGAGAGAGTCCCATGTGTGTCTTCTGAGAAAGGCACTTTATGGTCTGAAGCAAGCTCCAAGAGCTTGGTATTCGAGGATATATGCTTAATTGCTTCAGATGGGGTTTGAGAAGAGTAAGGCAAATCCTAACCTCTACTATATTATACGAGGTGAGGATACACTCATTCTCATATGGTATGTGGATGATTTGTTCATCATGGGAGCGGAGCATCTCATAGTTGATTGCAAGCAGGGCCTTACATCAGAGTTTGAGATGAAGGACATCGGGTTGATGCACTATTTCCTGGGCATGGAGGTTTGGCTGAAGGTGGGTCATATATTTATGGGACAAGGGAAGTATGTTGCAGACATATTGAGCAGATTTCAGATGGATTACTATAGGCCCATGTCTACACCTATGGTCACCAACTTGAAGAAGCTTAGCGCTTCAGATTCCCAGTTGGAGGATGCTATGAGATACAAGCAGTTGATTGGGTTCTGGATGTATCTGGTCAACAATAGACCAAATATTTGTTTTTTCGTGAACACTCTCAGCCAGTACATGGTGGATCCTAGGAGTGTTCACTGGATTGGGGTAAAACATGTGCTGAGGTACATTTCAGGATCAGTGGATTTCATATTGGACTATGTCAGAGGAGATGGGGTGAGTTTGGTTGGCTACACAGACTCAGACCGGGCAAGATGTGCCATTGGCAGGGAGAGCACCTCAAGGTGTTGTTTTGGGTTGGGATTGGGAGATGTTTCCTGGTTCAGCTGGAAACTGAGGTCAGTAGCTTTGAGTTGGACCGAGGTAGATTACATGGCAACCAGTCAAGCCAGTTGTGAGGCCATCTAGCTTTGTAAGTTTTTGGTTGGGTTATTTGGTCATGAGTTGAGTCCGACAGTCGTTCACTGCGATAATCAGATTTGTATAAAACTATCTGAGAATCCATTGTTTCATGACAGGTCGAAGCATATTGAGATCAGATATCATTTCATCAGAGACTGTGTTTAGCGTGGGGCAATTCAGCTTCGATATATTCAGAATGATGAGCAGGTAGCAAATATTTTCACCAAAGCCCTACCAAGGGGCAAGCAGGTTATACATTATTTCTCTAATTTTATGTTTCACTTTCAGTCATGCAGGTTTGGTATTTGTGTTAGCCATTCATGTTATTGGCACATTATATACATAACACATGTCTAATTTGATAATGTATACATCTCAAATGTCTTTCACAGGTAATGCTTTCACTAGCTACGCTCTCCTTTTATTTTAACAGACCAACAATTCTGGCATTATTGAATTTTGTGAATGCTATAAACATTGAAGACATGGAAAAAGATATTGATGAAAAACAAACTGATACACTCACGACAATTATCAAGCAAGAAACTGGTGAAAAGAACAGTAAAGAAGAGTCAAATGCAATTATCAACCGGAAGGACTCTATTGTGAAAGGGCTGGTTGGAAAAGGCAAAGATAGAGTGATTTTCTCCCGCATCAGCAAAAATACCGCAAAACTCAAACAAAAACTGGATAATGCCACTGTCTCCCCAACAAGTGTTTCTGAGCTGCTCCAAGCTCCCCAAGCCTCCTTCGATCCCCCAAATGCATAGAACAGGGTTGTGGCCCTCCTCCAAAGCCTCCACGAATCTACAAGAGGCCCCACGACCTTCCTTCTTACCCTCACGACTTGGAAAATGGACTCACGGTCCTCACCAAACCCCACGGATTCAACCAGATGGGACTACGGCCCTCTCAAACCCTCTCTGCTCGACAATAAGGGGCCCATGGCCCTCCTCTATCCCATGCAGCCTACTCAAGGGTCATGCGGCCTACTCCAAACCTCACGGCTCCCTCACAATGGTCTCACTGCTCATCAAAGAGAGGGTTTGGCCCTCAATAAATCCCAGCCAACCTTCTAGTGCCACGACCCTGCAAAGAAAGGTAAATCGCCCCCCCTTAGAACAAATCCAAGAGCCTCTTAGTCAAATCGCTCCTCCTCCCAAACTGTGGATAACCTGCAATAAGATGATGTAATGTTCCTAAATTGGCTAGTCGAGTCTAGGAAACAATGATAATATGATGTATCTACTATAGATAATTCATTGTTACAACATATAAATGACTATATGTTGTGGCAAGAACGACGTTAACGTCTATCAATCTTCACAAATGTGGCAAGAACGACGTCTATGTCAAAAACGTGGAAAGAGAGAAGTTCTGGTAGAAAACGTGGCAAGAGAGACGTCAATGTGGCAAGAGAGACGTTAACGTGGCAAGACCGACATTATCGGGCAACATCAATTTTTTTTTTTTAAATTTCCTCTATTTTGCGACAATATGGACAATTTTGTCCATAACGTCGCAAATAAAACGTTGGAATTTTTACAATATGTACTAGTGCATGATTGTTTACCATCAAATAGAACATAACAATCCCATCTATAACAAATATCCTAACAACCATAAAACCCACTTTTGTCCCCGTCATACAATTTTATGACTGGGAATCCGTGAAGACAGTTTCGACCTCGTTCCAAATGTCAAATGAATAAAGACACCTAGTAGTTGAATACCAACATTCAAACATTGATCCCAGATTTCAATTCCTAGTTTTACAGAAGTAGCCACAGTGATCAATAAAGATCAGCAGCTAATCAGAAGTCAAAGATAGATCATCAACGACTTCCATCAAATCAGCAGGCAGTTTCAGGATCCAAACAGAACTCATATACAAGCTCCAGCATTCAAGTCACATGGAAGTTTGTTTCATAGTGATTACGTCTAAAAAAAAATTTAGTCAATCAAATCAAACACCATAAATCTGAACGAATCCTAAAGATTCCTATATTTTTGTAATTAGATATACAGTTATATTAGATATATCATTCCCATTTATGACAAGATATTTGTAAATAAACTTATAAATACTTCACATTTCGAAGTATGACGGGTTGGGACATGTTCATAGGTTAGGATCGATATTGTAAGGTAGTCCACAAAAACACCATTGATCATATTTTTAGTTATACAGTGCATCATTGCAAGATTCTTGTGTTATATTGTTGGTGATGTTTTTCTCTCTTTGTCAAACATTTTCTTATGCTCTATAATCATTTCATGTACTTCCAATTCCAATCATTAAAAGAAATTCAAAAGAACATAATTTATCTTATATACTTTGTCTCTGGTTTTTTAATGATCCATATGTTTTCATCTGAAACTGGGTGAAGGAATTCTTAACTGCTCCTCTGCTTAGTGGATTTTCCTCTCTTTTCCCTCTTATTCATTTCATTTAATATGAATAGATCCAACAGTTTTACTACCCTTCCTTGCAATAGTATCATGTTAACCTTGTATTTAATTAAATCAAAATGGTGACTCCATTGCCCAATGGCCCTCCCTTGTTGTTCCAACCAAAAAATTCAAAAAATTGAACCCTGTACTTTCATAACTAGCCTAAAATTCCCAGCAAACAAAGCTAAATCTTATAGAGAGATCCCTCTCTAAGTCTAGGAGAGATAGATCCTAGATTTCAAAGTTGTTTTGCAGTTACCTCTTTCAACTTCTTCCTAAGCTTGAGAAATTACAGAGTGATAACACACCGGTTTTGGTGAAGCCAGATTTTGAGAAAGAATTTATGATATATACTAATGCCACAGAGGAAGCAGTTTCTGCTATTCTCCTACAAGGTGATGACCAAGGTAATGAAAAACTAGTGGCTTACATGAGTCAAAGCTTGTCAAATGATGAGTTTAAATATTCTTTTATTGAAAAGCATTCTTTCGCTCTTGTTAAGGATGTTGAAAAATTTCGCCGTTTCATCTTAGGTAAGCATACACTGGTAAAATTCCCTTTACCTACTATCAAGTTTTTACTCTCACGGACTTATCTTTCATGAAATATTACACATTGTCTTGACAAGATTTAGGATCATGATCTAACTATCATGACTTCAAAAACTGTCAAGGGATGTGACTTAGCCCTTCACTTAGCTCAGCATGATGAAATGAGTGAAGAAATTGATGCATAATATAGCTCTCTATCAGCAATATTTTACATTGACAATCAAATACTTCCTATGTTTAAACATCCTTGGTATAAATATCTGGTGTATTACTTGCAAAATCAAAGATGTTCAGATAACTTAGACTCACCTCAAAGAAGAAGGATCTACCTTGAATCTTCTAGATGCATCATGATAGAAAACTTCATGTTTAGAAGATCTGTCGATGGTATGTTACTTCATTGTGTGAACAATGAGGAAGCACATAAATTATTGCAAGAGATGCATGGTTCTTCGAATTTTGTTATTAATGTAGGATGCCACTTTTTTGCTAAAACCATTGCTTTTAAGATTATCAGAAAAGGGTATTATTGGCCTTCATTATTTCGTGATTATTATAATTTTTCAAGATCTTATGACAAGTGCCATAAGTTCGTTGGGAAAGAACGTCTTTCTACTATGCCTTTACAACATGTCCTCCCTTAATTTCCTTTTTCAAAATGGGGTTTGGACTTTATTGGTCCTATTAATCCTCCATCTTCAGCAGGGCAAGTTTTTATCTTGACAGATACAGATTATTTTACGAAATGGACTGAATTTGTCCCACTTAAGCACTCGCAGGATGAGAACGTGATTTCTTTTCTTGAAATTAATATTTTTTCCATATTTGGACTTCCTTTAGAAATTACTACAGGCAATGATCCCACATTTATTTTTGCTAGGATGACCCAAATTTTAGCTAAATTGGGGGTTAAACATTTTACCTCATCAGCTTATTATCCCCAAGGTAATGGGTAGGCCGAGTCTGCAAACAAAAATTTGGTTAGAATTATCAAGAGGCTCATTGAAGTTAAGCCTCGTCAATGGCACACTCTCCTCACTTACGCCCTTTGGGAAGATTGCACTACCACCAAGGTGAGCACTAGTTCCATTCCTTTCTAGCTTGTTTATGGTCAAGAATCCATTCTACCTACCGAGATGGAACTTTCCTCTCTAAGGTCAATGCCACAGGTTGAAGAATTAATTTTTTTTTATGTTTCTCAAAGAATGAATGCACTTTTGGCTTTAGAGGAGCAAAGGACGTTTTCTTTGGATAATATAAAGAGAAGACAACAGACTCTTAAAATATATTTCAACAAAAGTGTCAAGGCTGTTTAATGAGAAGGTATTGTTGTGGGATTCATCTTGTGTTGATAAAGGAAGGAATTCAAAGTTCCAAAAATTATGGTTGGGTCCTTTTAAGATTGTTTTTTTCCTAGACGCAAATTCTTACATCCTAAAGGACTTATAAGAGTGATTGTTTTCCTATAGCACTAACAGTTCCCACTTAAAACACTACGTGGAACCAACTTAAAAATTTTAACATTGTATGGAATGTTTTATGTATTATAGTTTGTTTTATTCGCTTCGATTCTACATTTATGTTGTTTCATTTATGTTATTTCATTTCTTCTTTTTTCAATTCTTTTGTTTCATTTATGTTATGTCTTTCCTTTCCATTTTGTTTTATTTGACTTCATTTCTTGTCAAAATAAAATGTTGGATCAGTTTTTCCACAACGACATTATTCTGCAAAGTATTTTTAATCAATAACAATCAAGTTACACAGTTGTCATGATGTTCCCCTTTGAAGCATCATTGAAATTGTTATTTGCTTCAACTATTATTTTATAAGATAGTTGGTTTTATCCCTCTTTTGCTTTCCTTTTCTTCTGTCCATTTCAAGATTCAAAAGAGCATATCAGAAAAATTTTCTCCTTGAAGTCAAAAACACTTTACTATGATTAATTGAATGATTATGCTTACAGGGATAAACCCCCTCATACTTAACACTTTCCATGAGTTATTCCCAAATTCCCAGTCATTTTTCCCTTAAATTCGCTCACCTCCCCCTATTGCATAATCATTTTGATGTATATCATATTGATCTGATATTACTAGTCTACGAAACTAGACATTATGAGTTCTTAATCTATTGGAAACATATTTCCCTATGGAGTCGCCAGTTTGTTGACGATTAAAATCGCAACGATGAATTCCACCCACAAAGGACTGCTAAAGCGCTATTATTTAATTAAGATAATAATATAATACTAGTAAGTGGGACCCCCTTGTTTACTATAGGAGCAAGGATAGACATGCTACGCTCATATGTTGTTGTTGTTATGATGTTGCATACACAGTCCTACATTTTTTTATGTAGTCTTGGTTTCATTTGATGTGATTAATGGGTGGTTGAGGCATTATTGCTAAATGTTGTTGGTATTTACTTGTGATACAGAACAGTTCCATGGGTATGAGGATCATGTTGGTTACATGTGCTTTTCTATGTATGTTTTAACCTTGATTACTAATTCATACATTGATTACTTATCCATATATATCTATGCAAAAAAAATCAATAAAATGGGAACTTTATTAAAACAAAAGGAGAAAACTATGGAAAATTTCTAAAGCTATGGAAAAAAGATTATGTATAGACCTTTGTGACAATGGTGGACCTAGATATTATACTATGTGTTTGGTTAAAGGACTATGCAATTTTTATTAAAAGTTGAATGGAGACAGATATAGCAATGTTGATATGTGATTATCGTATGGAGTTATGGCAAGAGGTTAACGTATAGGTATGATATATCTCGGGTGGCGCACTATGAAAATGATATTGTATCAAATCTTTATGATGGATATTGCATTGAATTATGCAATGGTTATAGTTTTCTTTTAATGGTGGATGATATGTTAGTGGGTTGGATCGTACATGGAATTGAATAAGGCCACATAAGGAAGTGACATGCATTTACTGCACGTCACTCCAAACCTCCCTTGATCCCGTCACCCTAGCAGTGTTGCATTGTTGCTCTGTTGGTTGTGAAAGCTCTGCATTTTCAGGATTGGAAGGGGAAAACTCGACCAGTTCGTCATTGAAGCAATTTTCTCACAGGTATTGTTCTTAGCTTTCCATCTATGATGGACTCTCTATATTATGAATCAAATGGTGGCTCAGGAATTCATGGGTTCTGTGTTTTCTTGAGGATTTGATTGTGTGTAAATATTGTGTTTCAGGTCCTATGTGATTACTACGAAATATTGGCATTTGCAAGTGAAGCTGACCATTATGGTTCTATGTAAAATAATGGTGACAGTGGTGCAATGAAGCTTTGTGTCTTATGGTTGAAGGGTTTTAAACACCAAGTTTTATTTCAGTGGTTGTCAAATCATTTCCCTCTCGGACATTGTCTTAATATTTATCCAGTTGCAGAGAAACTGTCGACAGTTGGGGTGTTTCTTTTGTTTAAACCCTGAACTGTTGTTGATGGCCCATTCCTTATTGTCTTTTCGCTGAAATATTTCCAAAATTCCAGTCTTGGTTGGCCCCAAATTTTAATACAACCCTATGTATGTATTGAATGGATATAGTTGTGAAGAGTTTCCACACACCACTCCTCTCATCCCTACTATAATGATGATTGTATGTGGCCTCACTATGTTTTTCGAGTACCCATCACTGTTTAAATTAACCCTCTCTGCAAAAAAGTGTTAGTGACATCAGTGTGTGTTTGGATTGGTTATCTCGATTTGATTTATTCTCCACTCGAGCATTCACTTATTATTATGTCAAGAGCTTGGATTCATAAGTTGAAGGACTGTGTTTTTTTTTTTTTTAAGGGAGCATGGCTCACTGCTTTTTCGTTTTCCAAATTATATCGTGGATTGTGGTTGTTAATCGATGGTAAATGGATATAAGGATATGGAAGACCATTATCTCTCTGATTTTTTTTTAAAGACAAGCAGTTTTTCGTTGCCTATCTGTATTTAATTTTTAAAAAGATCCTGACTTGGACTCTAACTTGCCTCTACCCTCCTCGGGCACCTTCTGGGGTTTTTCAAGTGTTAGGTTATCAGTTTAATGATTGTGGAAGTTTAAATGGATGGTCTCCCACCTCTTGGTAGAATATTTGTGTGTCCTCTATGTGATGAATTCATTTGAACAAAGAAGAAAGAAATGTGTGGTTCATACAGCGGACAGATGTCCTTCTATTCATTTATGGTCTCAATTACTGTGTTTAATATCAACATGATCTTGATTGCATTTAAAATGAAGAAGAAAACTTTGAGTGATTGTTTCACCAATCATGATCATGGTTCTATCAAAATTCTAAGAGACTCTTGTGTCTTAATTTAGTTATGTTCATTTCATACATTATATGGTTATGTGGGTCGTTCCTTTTAAAAGGAAATCTGTATATATTATTTCACACAGAGAGCAAACTCAAGGTCCATTTTGTTTTTGGAGTTGAATGTTGTTGTCGATTCAAGATTGGGTCAATGACATGAGTGAATACATGTGTATGATTGGTTCACCGAACATGCTCTTAAGTCTATCCATGATTTTTAAAGGCCCTTGTGTATATTTAAATCGGGGCCAATTTTTTATTAGAGGGCAGTTGGTGTGTTTGTTTCATCACTTGGGTGAGAAAAACAAGGGCACTTGCATGCCTAGTTGGGCCTGCTAGACAAGAAAGAGGTTATTGCATGAGTTAAACAAACCAAGCACATGAAATAAACAAGTAAACAAACTAAAAACAACTAAGGAAATAAAACTAGAATGCATAAGAAACTTTTAGAACCATAAACAAAAAACCAAAGAGAAAGATTGTTCCACCAATGGATAACTATATTAGTTGGAAAAACACCATAGAGAAATGAGGACTTATGAGTCCCCTCTTCCTCCTTGGGAGGGCTCTTGAGTTCCCTAATGGACAGCTCTTCTAACAATGGTAGAAAAGAAATCAAATGATGAATAAATCAATTCATATTCCCTCAAGAGATGAGTGGAATGGCCTATTGGAATATTGCTAGAATGCTCCAAGGAGAAAAGAGGATTCTCAAGGGAGGATTGAGGCAGCATAACAATACTATGAAAAATATTAATTTCTTAGTGCACCCATGGCCTCCATTTATAACATTTCTTCAAGGAAATATTCAACTGGTTCTTAGTGTGAACAAGGGGCCCTTTAGGGAACCCTTTGGTCCTTGACCAGTCCCCCATTCTGATTTAGCTCATATCTAAAGGTCAAATCAAGTTGGGAGCTGGTCCATAAGTGGTTGAGGGGTCGACAAGAACCATAAATGTGTCATTCATAGGAATGTGCAATTTTTCTCATACACAGTCGTGCATATTATGCATTGTGCGCTCTACGGGATTCTTTGGCCTGCTCACTATGCGTGTGCTTCCTTTAGTGAGTTAGCGCATGTCAATTTTTTCCCAATTGTATAGTTTTTGCCTTTTCGAAATGTATTTTGGTGTTGCAGGTGAACTAACAGTTGTTTGGCATTTTTGTATTTATGTAACCATTTGTGTGCAATGTTGCGGATGAAATTTCAGTGATAACAGATGCCCTATCATGTGTAAGGTTAGTAACATATGTATAGTCGAAACACATCAATGTTTCTTCTGTTGAGAGTGACATTATAATGAAGAGTGGTGAGAGGAACTACAAGAGTGATCCATCGGAGGGAGAGGGGAAATTGTGGGACCCAAACCTTTCTCTAGGGAAAAAAAGAAAATTTGTATGAAAACAAGGCGGGCATGCCCCATGCTCGTGTCATGTAACTCAAAATGTAAGATAGTAACTGAAGTTGTATGTTGGTGTAGATAACTGCAGTGCCCTCTAGGGCAGTTTGATAACGGAAGATGACAATTCTGATGGTGAACATACTTTGAAAAGAGGTTTTGGCACAAGGTCAAACTCGGGATTTAGTTCTAATAATGCACCAACAAGCCCTAACTATTGGCCCTTTCAGCAACACCTCCGAAGCAAATGCAGTCTCACCTGAAGTAGCTATAGGGGGTTGCAGGACACAGGTGTCTACAACCAGAGGAAATGAAAAATGGATCCAATAAAACAACAACACATCATCTAGATATCATTTACCATCTTAAACCTATTTCTCAGAGTATATATCAGATCTAGCACAATAATGCAATAACAAAGCAATTAGAAGACAAAGAACACAACATGCACCACACAACAACAAGATATATGTGGTTCACCCTCTCCCTAGGGCTACACCCACATAACTGTGTTTCTTGATATTATATAAAACATATAGTTCTATATGTGCTCTTAGCTTGCAGGTCTCTCTTCTTCTCTCTCTCTCTCTCTCCCCTCCCTGTGCACCCAGCTGCAGGTTTTATCTTCACACCCAGCTGAAGATCTTATAACACAGACTTCCCCCACCACACAATGCTCTTCTCTCAATAATAAAAATAATCTCTCATCATCACATCTAACCGAGGACCCCATCCCAGGTCCTCTTGACCTTTATTTATACATTACAATAGCTCACCGACAACCTTAGGCCAAAACCTAAGTGTCAAAACCCTAGGTCAACTTGACCCACATTTTTCAAGCTTCACCAACCTGTCTTTCCATCTCTCCCACGAGGTTCTCCAAAGCATATACCGATGGATTTTTCCACTTGTTGAGTTTTCCATGATCCATCTTCCTTTCTTATTTGTTCTCCTCGATCCTCTCATCCAACGACTTGTTCTCTCATACTTCGCTCTTTCTTTTCTTCTTCTTTGGTCACTTCGACCTGATCTCAGTAAACTCGTCTTCTACATAGTTCAAATTCCATGTTTTATCCCTTAATATTCACTTCCTTCCATAACCAAGGGCCAACAGGCCCCTAACACTCACCTGTGACTTGTCCTGAGGCACTTTGATCTGAACCTTTTGTTTTACTTCAACTTCAGACTGTGCATTATAGTCTGTTATTTCTTCTCTGTTCCTCCCCACTATGTGCACACTGTCTTTTCTATGTTTGGTACCCAATTTCAACTTCACTTGGTACCTATACCCTTCTCCTTCTGCTTTTACCAAGAGTTGTGAGGCAGATGGTTGTCATAGTACAATTTCAACCGACTCCCATTCACCAATCATTCCTTCCATTCTCCAGTCAAAGTCTTCAACTATGCAGCTCCTCCTTCGGTAACATAGGAAACCTCATAAGGTCCAATCCAATGAGTCTTGAACTTCCCTGGATGCTTCGTGAACTTGCTATCATATACCAATACCAGATATCCTTGCTTGAATGCTTTCTTCTTGGTGTGTCTTTCATGGTAAGCCTTTTCTCACTCCTTCTGAACCTGCTGATGAAATATTGCAATAAATATGTCTTCTTATAGTTTTACCAACTGCATGAGCCTCTCTTGAACAGTGCTAGTGTCATCCATATCTGTGAATGCTACAATCATCAAGCCAGGAACTAAGTATTCCATGGGCACAACTACTTCTAAACCATAAACCAACTTAAATGGAGTCTGCATTTCCAACTTCTTACAAGTGGTTCTATAGGCCCATAATATTGTTGGTACTCTCAGATCCAAATCATCCATGTTTATAATGCAAATATTTGTCAAAGTTGTCTCCAAGATCTTATTAAAAGTTTTGACCATCCCATTCTCTTGTGGGTGGTATGGGATGCTCTTTTGGTGATGAACTTCAAATTTCTAAGTCAAGTCTTCAATAGTCTTATTAATAAAATGTGTGCCTTGATCACTCATGAGGATCTTTGGGCATCCAAACCTGGTTATGATATCATCAAATATGAATTTCATAGATGTGGTTTCACTACAATCCTTAACTTCTCTTGCTTCTGCCCATCTGGTTAAATATTTTGTCACAGTGACTATGTATCTTGCTCGTGTGTTCTTCCCTGGTAGGATGATAGGTCTCACGAAGTCAATGGCCCATTTCTCAAAGGCATGTAAGGTTATCTAGGGTGCTAATTGCATTTTGTCTCTTCTAGATAGTTTTGCAACTCTTTGGCATACATCACAGGCTCTGTAGTATTCTTTATCATCTCTGTGTAAAGTGGGCCACTAGAGGCCGTCTCTCAGAACCTTATGTGTTGTTTTTTTCCCTGCATAGTGTCCTCCTGTGATGCCTTCATGTGATTCTTCTATAATCAATGGTCGTTATGCTTCCATAACACATCTCCTCAGGATATCATCAGGTTACATCTTATATAGTTGTCCATCTATAAGTGAAAAATATGTAGCACGCACTACCAGTTGTTTCTTCTAAATGACTTTGTATTCGCGAGGTGTTATCCCTGTTGATAGGAACTAAACTATCTCGGTGAAGTGATCGTCAACCTTCCTAACGGCCAGCAATTGTGCATCTGGCAGTGTATCCTCCAAGATAGCAGGTTCCTCTCCATGCTCTAATCTAGACAAGTGATCAGGTACCTTGTTCATCCGTCCTGGATTTACCATAATTTCAAAATCATATTCCTGAAATAACAGAAGCCATCTGCATATTCTTCCCCCCAACACTGACTTGTTGACTAGGTATTTCAACGCAGAGTGATCAGTGAACATCTTAAAATGTCCCCCCAACAAGTAGTGTCGAAACTTCTGCAGCACATACACCATGGCTAAACCTTCTCTCTCAGTGGTAGTGTAATTTATCCCAGTTGTAGATAGTTTCTTGCTAGAAAAGGCCAATGGATGGTCAATGTCTCTTGTTCTTGGTTGTGCTAACATTTCTCCTAATACAAAAGAGGATGCATCGATATGTACATGGAACTCCTTATTCCAATCTAGAAAAACCAGAATAGGCACAGTAACCATTTTTTTGTTTTAGTGTGTCGAAGCTTCGTTGACATTCTTCTGCCCAATGAAATTGACAATATTTCTTCAAAAAATTCTCCATGGGTGTTGTAATCTATGCATTGCCCTTAATGAACTTCATGTAGTATCATGTATGTCCCAGCGCAGTGCACAACTGTCTAACTGAAGTGGGAGGGGGTAGATCAACAATAATGGAAATCTTAGATGGATCTACCACCAATCCCTACTTACACACAATATGGCCCAGCAACACTCCAAAGGGTGAGAAGAAGATGCACTTATTCAGGTTCAGGGAAACCTGGCATTGCCTGCAGTTATCCAACATTAGTCTTAAACATTTATTCTGATTTTTCAATAAATTGAAAACAATTCAATCATCGAAGTATGCTTCCAGAAATTTATGTAAAAACTCCTTGAATGCTTCGACCACCACCCTAGAAAATATGGTTGGTTCATTCTTCAATCCAAAAGGCATCATTGTGTATTGTTAGGATCCCCATTATGTTGCAAATGTGCTCTTGTGGCGATCTTCCTTGGAAATCTTGATCTGGTGATAACATGAAAATCCATCGGTGAAGGAGTAGACTTCATGTCCTCCCACATTATCTAACACTTCGTCGGTAAATGGTGTAGGGAATGGATCATGTAGACATGCATCATTCAGTTTCCTCAGGTCTACACAAATTTTGATCTCTCTTGTTTTCTTATCCTGAACCACCATAGGGATAATCCATTCTGACTCTTCAACAGGTTATATGATTCCTACTTCCAACATTCTATCTAATTCAATCTTCACTTTCTCCTTATACTTGGGATTCAATATATAGGGTCTCTATTTTACTGGCCTTGCATCTAGTTTCAAGGGGATATTTATCTCTCCCATGGGCCCTTTTATGTCCTTCATATCAGTGAACTTGGTTGGAAACAAGTCATGATACTCATGCAGTAACTCTGTGATCTTATCAATAGTGGCATCATCCCAATAATCTCCAACATTGGCAAGCTTAGGTGCTTGCTCTGTCCCAATATTGACTTTCTTGATTTTAATTGGTTGTCCAATGAAAGGTAGTTCGACTCCTTGTCCTTCTATATCTCTATGTCCTTATGTTTCTGCGATGTTCACATTCCTAGGATCATCGTTTTCATTGGAATTGATATTTTAACATCCTTGCAATTTCTGAAGAGGCCCAGTCCATTCATCCTCTTCTTGCTCTGAAGGGAGGTTAGGTGCCTCCTCAAATACTTTCTTTCTCACAAATTGTAAAGCTTGATCTACCATAGGGTGTTGACTTTCAAATAAGAATGTGACTACAAAATTCTTTGTCATACCTTGCCAATATGCAGTGGTGAGGCCCAGTTCCGCTTGAAGGTACCAGTTGATAGGCATTGTATCTAGTGTGTTAATGAATTTATGCACCCATTGCTCCTGAGGAATGAACCATTTGTTGGCACAAGGGTAGACCCAGGAAAAAGCCCTAACTATTGGACCTTTTAGCAATACCTATGAACTAGATGCAGTCTCACCCAAAGTAGTTATAGGGGGTTGCAGGACACAAGTGTCTACAACCAGAGGAAATGAAAAGTGGATCCAATAAAACAACAGCACGACATCTAGATATAATTTACCATCTTAAACCTATTTCGCACAATATATCTCAGATCTAGCACAATAATGCAATAACAGATCAATCAGAAGACAAAGAACACAACATGCACCACACAACAACAAGATATACGTGGTTCACCCTCTCCCTAGGGCTATGTCCCCAGAACTGTGTTTCTTGATATTATATAAAACATACAGTTATATATGTGCTCTTAGCTTGCAGATCTCTCGTCTTCTCTCTCTCTCTCTCCCCTCCCTACTCACCCAGTTGAAGATCTTACAACACAGACTTCCCCTACCACACAATGCTCTTCTCTCAATAATAATAATAATCGCTCATCATCACATCTAACCGATGACCCCATCCCAGATCCTCTTGACCTTTATTTATACATTACAATAGTTCATCGACAACCTTAGGCCAAAACCTAGGTGTCAAAACCCTAGGTCAACTTGACCCATGTTTTTCGGGCTTCGCCAGCCTGTCTTTCCATCTCTCCCGCGAGGTTCTGTAAAGCATCTACTGATGTATTTTTACCCTTACTAAGTTTTCCACGATCCATATTCCTTGATTATCTATTATCCTCTATCCTCTCATCCAACGGCTTATTCTCTCGTACTTTTCTCCTTCTTTTTTGCTTCTTTGGTCACTTCGACCTGATCTCAATCAACCTATCTTCTGCACAGTTTGCATTCCATATTTTCTCCCTTAATCTCCGCTTCCTTCCATAACCAAGGGACAAAAAGAGGCAATGACCCCTGTAAGAAGTGTAGATGACTCGTAGGAATTAATGGCCTAACAAATTCATAGGTCTTCAGCTGGTATAAAACAACTGCAATAGTCGCATAATAAGACTCACCGTAACATGAGATTTTGTTGAAGTCGAATGTTACGGGGGTCAACAGAATCAAATAGAAATGATGGTTCTCTCTGTGTTGTTCGAGACTCCTCATTGTAAAGTTAATGAGAGTCAATATATTGTCACCCTTCTGGAAACTGTGTTGATGTCGAAAGAAAGGGAGACGCGACTCCAAGAAGAAAAGGGATTCATGAAATCCGCCAGATAAGATCAAGAGATGTTAGGGAACATGAACGAAGTCAAGATGTGGTGAGACTCAAGACTTCCCTTAGTTGTGGGATGTTTGAAGGATGATGGGAAGCAACTGTAAAAATGTATCTAGTGTCAGGGGGACGACTAGACATGGGGTTAAATTGTGCCAGAGGTGCGACAAAGTGGAAAAACTCAGAGATCAGGGGTACATGGATTTTGGGATACTTGGGGTTTATGAACGATGTCAAAATGAGAAAAGGAGAGTGGATTCCCCAACCAAGGGTGACATGGGTTGTGTTGCCGGGAAAAGAAGGTTGTCAAGGGTGACAATAAAAAGCTAAGTAAATGATGGAAACAAAGGATTTTTACAATTACCAAACAAATAAAGAATAATTTGGGATGAGTGTACAGATACAAAAATGGGTGCCCCAGTGCAAGATGGCTTGGCTTGTGAGGGAACAAGTTGTGAAGAGAACTGGCGAAGAGTGGGGGGCTCATGGGTGGGTTTTTTTATGAGGGAATTTAATGGAGGACAATCTGCAGAAGGGAAAACTGGTTATGGATGAAATGGAGGGTCAATGATCCTACGGAGGTGTAGTCAAATAGAACCAAGATGAGATAACCTGGGAGTCCATTGGGAAATCTAGAAAAATGATGAGAAGGAGTATGTGGCTTATTCTTGAAAATGCATGAGACTATCAAGACACCCATCCCTAGGGGGTGAAAGAAGCATGAGTGTCAAAGTACCAAGGAGGACTATGAATGGGACAACTCATGTGGAGGAGAGTGCTACCAAGTGACAATATCGAAATGCAGAATATGTGATAGTACTTCAGAGCTGGATGTAGGGACCTTAAAGGTGAATGTCGGAGGGTATGATTGGGAGATGCAATTGATATTCAGAGGGAATGATTACATGCTAGTGTCGAACATATACCTGAAGGGGTTGCGCTACTTGTGATGACCAAGTACCTGCACATATGAAAACCAAATCCCCGATGTGAACAATATCTAAAGATAAAGAGCATATAACAGCTTATTTGATCATTTTGAATATGAGCATGCGTACCTCGACGTGACGTGAGAAAAATGGTCCCCTAGGGCCAATTTTAGATGGTGACCTGGGGAATGTGACTGTGTATATGGCGGGACCGTGATCCCATGGTTGAAGATGGATCGAGAAATAGAGGCTCTAGGCCTCTGTAACTGAGCATGGAAGTTTGGAAAAATGGACTATATATGGTTGGTGGGCCCACAATGCCACCTCATTTGTACTCGTTGTTAAAGTGAATTGACGAGAGTATTTGGAGGAGTTTTGGAGATTATAGGAGCTCAAGTAGACCGATCTGAGAGTTGCGAGAGTCAAGTTAGTGGTCCCATCCTCTTGCTCAATATTAACTTCTTAGTTTGTAGGTAGGGGTCGTACAGATGGTCGTACTAGAGTAGGTTTAGTGGTGGGCCCACTAATGCATGAAAGAAGGAAGGATACCCACGCTTCGATGCGTGGGTATAATTCCATCTCCTACGCATGATGTGTGATTGTGCTGGACAAAGCCGCGCATAGGGCCGCGTGGGTAGGAGAAACAGGCACGCATGAGATGCGCACCTGTTAGAATTACAGTTGCGCATTTTTCACGATTGTTTCTCAGATAGTTGTGCATCAGTGTGCAGCTGTGTAGAAAACAGGTGCACACCTATGGGCGTGATAGCTGAGCATTGATGTGAAGTTGTTTCTCCAACAACTGCGCGTTAATGTGCAACTGTGTGAATATCATGCACGCATATGTGCGCATCTGTGGGGTTGAAAGATGTGCACTGAAGGAGAAGCTAAGGGGTTTTGATAGTTTGAATTTTTTATATTTTTTATGAATGATAAGTGTTGACCAAGTGTTTCAGTGTGAATGTAGGTGATCATCTTGTGAGAGGAGAGTCATCATGCCAGTCCACTAGAGGGAGTGAGACTAGGAGGTCCTCCGGGAGGTGGTGAGAGAGGAGCCTAGTGTTCGAAAACACTTGGGAGCCTGTGGGTTGCTCAAGTTCTTCAATTTCCCACTGATATGGTCACAGGAGTACCTATGCCAGTATTTGATGTAGAAATTTCAATACAAATTAAGTATTTCCAGCGATTCTCCTGATCTAACAATTATACGCCACTGTTAAATACAGAATCGCTTCTACTATTATTCTTGCGGAAAATTAAACCACGATCACAACCAAAATCACAAAGTGAAATATCAAGAACACATAACACATAAGTTTTACTAGGAAAGTGTAAAGCTAAAAACCCCACTATCATATATTATGTATATCATGAATCATGAAACAATCTCATACAAAACTCTAATCCAAGAGCTCTCAGTACAATACAATCATTTCACACTGTCATACAGAAATTAGCAAATACATGTGCCAATTCTATGTGTCCAAATAGCCTGCCTCCTCTGCACAATCTCTGCAATTCAGAATTCTCAAAATGATCATTCCCTCAAATTGCCTAGTTTGCACATGCTCATAAGAATATTCACTGCATGTATGATCAAATCACAACTAGTAGCCAAACTGTCCCTTTCACCTATTATCTCAACTGGGTCTCCACTGGATCTGACATGCATGTAGTTAATCGTGGTGAATCTTCAGTTGCATGTGAGTTCATTGATTAATTGAACTCTCACTAGTGCATGTTTAGTTACAACTAGTACAATTTATCTTAACTCACTTAACTACACTTATAATTCTGTTACAAATCCAACTCACTCAATTATGAATGAAATAATAGATTAATATTTATTGTCTAATTTATTTAAGGGAAAAGTAAATTAGACACATGTTTCTTGTTGACTTTTCA
>ML811963.1:18680-28767 GCA_009831015.1 Picea engelmannii
AGAAAGGGATTATCCTTCACCCCAATCCTGTCTCTATGATATTCGAATTTTCTCCTGGTGAGCACCTTCGTCAGAATGTCTGCATCCTGATCTTCCGTAGGAATGTATTGAAGCAACATGATCTTCCACTGCACACAATCTCTAAGATGATGATACCAGATATCTATATGCTTAGATCTGTCATGAAACACAGGATTAATCGAGAGTTTAATGCAACTCTGATTATCACAATAAATCATTGTCGGATCTAAATGAGAACCAAACAAGCCAACCAAGATATTTCTCATCCAGATAGCCTCACATGTAGCTTGACTTTCTGCCATGTATTCCACTTCTATTGAACTAAGTGCCACAGATATTTGTTTCCTGGTGTACCAAGAAATAGTTGTAGATCTGATACTAAAGATCCCCCCCTGATGTGATCTTTCTGTCCGTTGGGCTGCCCGCCCAATCTGCATCCATGAAGCCATGCAACTTCACCTCATCCATCTGTCTGTACCATAATCCATACTATATGTTCCCTTCAGATATCTCAGGACATGCTTACCTCCCTTCCAAAAGAGTTTGGTATGCTTAACCATCGCTTGACTTAGTTGGTTAACCGCATAGAAAATGTCCAGTCTCGTTTTCACTAAATACATTAGCGAACCCACTAACTGTCGATAGATAGTAGCATCCACTACCTCTCCAGAAGTAGCATCCTCTTTCCTCCAGTTTCCTGGAAGAGGAGTATCCATGGGTTTGCAGCCCTCCATGTGAAACTTACCCAATATCTCTCTTGCATACTTTCCTTGAGACACAAAACATTCACCATCTCACTGCCATATTTCCAATACAAGGAAATAATGAAGAAGGCCCAAATCCTTCATCTCAAACTCCTTTGCAAGGTCCTCCTTGCATGAGTGTATCAGTTGCTCATCACCAGTCAGTATTAAATCATCAACATAAAGCACAATGATTAAAATCTTACCCTCCACCACAATTTGGTATAGGTTTGCATCCACTTCACTTTTGGTGAAGCCCAATCCAGTGAAATAGTTGTCTATCCAAGTGTACCAAGCACGGGGTGCTTGCTTCAACCCATACAATGTTCTCTTGAGTCTGCACACATGCAACTCTCTATCAAAGATGTCAAAACCTTCTGGTTTCTCAATGTACACTTCTTCCTCAATGATCCCATTGAGGAACGCAGTTTTTACATCCATCTGATGAATGTGCTAGCCCATCTGCGCTGAGAGTGAAAGGATGGATCTTATGGAAGAGTACCTTGCGACAGGTGCAAAGGTCTCATCATAATATATCCCCTTGATCTGTGAGAAGCCCCAAGCCACAAACATGTCCTTGTATTTCTCCACACTCCCATCAGCAACTTTCTTTACCTTGTAGATCCATCTCGATCCTACCATTGATTTATCAATCGGTCTTGGGACAATTTCCCATGCACTGTTTTTTACAATGGAGTCATACTCCTCTACCATAGAATCAACCCAAGTGGGGTCCTGCACTGCTTCCTGAAAGGAATATGGTTCAGTCACAATACATTTTCTCATGAGAGCCATGTATCCAGCAAATCGATCAGGAGACGGTCTCTGTCTATGCTATGAAGTAGGGGCTCCTACATTCTGTGTAGCATCTAGTCTCAATCTATCAGTTTCTATGGTGCGCTTTCTGCCATTTCTGATGGATGGATCTGCTTGAGTGGTTTCCTCCACTCCATGAACCTCTTCATGTTGTTGATCCACATCTTGAGACTCATCCTTGGGAACCAGTAGTTCCTCTTCTACATGCAAGTCTAGCTCCCTCTCAAGCGACAACCGCATGGCTTTCCCCTCATCAAATTTTATATCCCATCGTATAACAGTCATATTACTGTTCAGAAAATACACACGATAATTATGGGGTGTTTTTGTGTACCCCACAAATATCCCAACGTCAGCAGTCGGTTCCAGCTTCTTCCTAGAATCCTTGGTCACATGCACATAAACAGATGAGCCAAAAATTTTAAAATGAGAAACATCCAGTTTCTTACCAGTGAAAGCTTCTTCAGGTGTACTCATGCCAAGTACTCTATGAGGACAATGGTTCTGCACATAAACCACAGTATTGCATGCTTCTGCCCACAAATGCATTGGTAGGCCCTGATCATGCAACATCGCTCGTGTTGCACCCACGATCATTCTATTCTTTCTCTCCGTGACCCCATTTTGTTGTGGGTTATGAGGCACTATGAGTTCTCTTTGAATTCCTTCTCTGCTGTAGAAGTCTTTGAATTCATTAGAGATGTATTATCCACCATCATCGCTCCTTAGAGCCTTCACTTGCTTCCCCAACTCTTTCTCCACCAATGCTTTAAACTCACAGAACTTTGAGAATGTTTGATCCTTCTTCTGCATGATGAATATCCAGCGTTTACGAGAAAATTCATCAACAAAAATAACATAATACCTATGTTTTGTTGTTGAAGCAACCGAGAATGGTCCACACACGTCCATGTGAATTCTCTCCAATATCACCGAAGCACGGTTCTCCTTTTCATGAAAAGTGGATTTTGCATACTTCCCCATGGTGCACCCCTTGCACTGATTTAACTGAGCAAGTGTTCCCCTTGGAAGTCCAGTAGATGTTTGTTGCGTGATCTTCAAGGCTCCATGATGAAGATGGCCCAATTTCCTGTGCCATAATTCACCCTCATCTTGGCTCACCACTTTTTCTTCCTTTCCTATCATGGTACCGCAACCATCTACCTCTAGCATGTAGAGATTCTTAACTCGAATCCCTATCTTCTTGACTTGATCCATTGCTTTATATCGCAGGTAGGCTTTACCACTGCTAAAAACAACATCATAGCCTCTGTCCTCCAACATTGCGACTGAGACCAAGTTTTTCTTTAGACCTGGAACATGCATAACATTTTTCAATTGAAATGGTTTACCTGACTCCCTCTGAAAGGTAATGGTACCAATACCAGTTGCACTATATCATCCATCATTTCCCATCTCTATATGCATTCTAAGATCTTTCTCCTCCAAGTCAATGAAAGACTCTTTATTTCCCGTCATGTGGAAGGAAGCGCCATTATCCAAATACCACATCGATCCTAATGCACTTGAAGCCATGCATGTGATCAAAGTGAAGTCAAGCTCAAATTGTGAGACAAGAGCCTCACCAGTTGCAAATCTAGCAACCATCTTGTTCTTCTTCTTCTACAGATAGTTAGTAGCGAGATGCCCATGTTCATGATAGTGAAAACACTTCACTTTGGAAAAATCTAGCTTCTTGACTTTAGACTCGGATTTTGGATGGAATTTCTTCCCTTTCCCTTTCCGTGCCTTGGAAGTCAAAGCACAATCCTCTTCATCATCACACTTTGATGAAGATCCATCTCTGGTGTTCCTCCTGAACTCCTCTTGCACTAGATCCAACCATAATCGTTCCCAATCCGACAATTTTTCCCTTCCATTGACAGAGTCTTGATAACTGTGCCAACTCTTGGGAAGTCCTAGGAGAGCTAAGCTCACCAAATCATCAACAGTGACTGTTACTCCAACACTTCTAAGCTCATCCTAACATTGGACAAACTTCATGGGATATTTTGGAATGGTGTTGCCCTTCTCCATCTTGATCTTCCTGAGTTTATCTTTGAGCGCCAATTTCCCATGGTCGTTACTATTTTGGAACAGATCTGTCAAAACCTTCCACATTGCATGTGGTGTGGTTTTCCCATGGAGACTTGAGATAATGTGGTCTCATAGTCCCTCCAATAGAATCCTCCTCGCCTTTGCCACTTTCTTTTGCCATGCATAAATATTTGCAGTGTCTGTTACATACTGCTTCCATCCTATCCTTCCAAGAAATGTAGTTCGAGCTGCCCTTGAGTGCATACTCCAACCTCAAGCCATTGAAAGACATTTTCGATCTTGAATCAACTGTCGCACCAAGAAAATCTTGTAAATTCAAATGTTATCCAACCAGCAAAACTCAACTATTGCAATCCCTCTTTCCTCGAGAAGTTCGCACCCCACCTGAAAGAAACCTGAGGGAAGTTTGCACCCTACCAATGTCTAGCCTACGAACTTTCCTGGGAAGTTCGCACCCTGCTAGTGTATAGCCTACGAACTTGATTGGGAATTTCGCATTGTACTTCACTGTAGGATGAGGGGAGTTCGCACTTCTCCCTTAAGCATCCTGCGAGAATCACCTTGAAGTTCGCACCTCTCCTTTGTCTAGGGTGTGAGAATTTCTTCTTTGAGAATGGGACCTAGTCTACAGTACTAAAGTTCACACCCTACTAGAGACGGGACCTGCAAGAATGAAATAATGTTCACACCTCACTTCCATGGCTCTGATACCATGTAGAAATTTCAATACAAATTAAGTATTTCCTGCGATTCTCCTGATCTAACAATTATACACCATTGTTAAATACAGAATCGCTTCTACTATTATTCTTGCGGAAAATTAAACCACGATCACAACCACAATCACAAAGTGAAATATCAAGAACACATAACACAGAAGTTTTACCAGGAAAGCGTAAAGCTAAAAACCCCATGATCATATATTATATATATCATGAATCATGAAACAATCTCATACAAAACTCTAATCCAAGAGCTCTCAGTACAATACAATCGTTTCACACTGTCATACACAAATTAGAAAATACATGTGTCAATTCTCTGTGTCCAGACAGCCTGCCTCCTCTGCAAAATCTCTGCAATTTGGAATTCTCACAATGATCATTCCCTCAAATTGCCTAGTTTGCACATGCTCATAAGCATATCCACTACATGTGTGATCAAATCACAACTGATAGCCAAACTGTCTCTTTCACCTGTTATCTCAACTGGGTCTCCACTGGATCTGACATGCATGTAGTTAACCGTGGTGAATCTTCAGTTGCATGTGAGTTCACTGATTAACTGAACTCTCACTAGTGCATGTTTAGTTACAACTAGTACAACTGATATTAAATCACTTAAATACACTTATAATTCTGTTACAAATCCAACTCACTCAGTTATGAATGAAATAATAGATTAATATTTATTGTCTAATTTATTTAAGGGAAAAGTGAATTAGACACATGTTTCTTGTTGACTTTTCAACATTTGATATCGATGTGGAGCATTGATCTGCAGTGATTCATTATAAGGGGACAACAACTGACACTCTCAGTTGTTGAGGATGTATATTTTTTGATGGGGCTCCCCTTTTCTGGAATGACTATGCCTAATGATCCCCAGCTGTTGGGGGATGTGCGACTGATAGATATGTCCTGATGCTACCGTACGGGGATAAAACTGATGTTAGGTTCAGTTTTCCATATTGAGGCGATAGAGGCACTCTTGTATCAATGCATCCTGACCACGGTTGTGTGGATCTATGAATCCTTGGCTACTCAGTGGATCATTGGTGGTCAGCTGAGGATTGTAGAGAGGGTCCTAGATGGGGACTTCTTCACCTAGGGATTGATGTTGAATGTCAGGATGATGGGGCAGACTCCGATGATTTTTCATTTGGATCTATCCTGATGGCATGGTTTCTAGAGAGGGTGCCCATGTTGCGCCCAAGGATTTCACTTCCACCTGCAGGGGCACAGGAGTCGCAGTTGATGTGGTGGGCTCAAATTTTGGCACATCACAGAGGGGGAGAGGGTGGCCACTATTTTACAGCCACAGTGACACATGTGTGGCATCACATGCCACAGGTTATACTTTGGTACTCATATGGTGGGATGGGTTTTCTACATGACCCAGACATGGAGTTTCCTCCTGGAGAGGTCTGGGACCAGAGAGGTATGTTTGTTCATTTATGTTTTTTTTTTTTATAGTGTATCATATGTTTATATATATGTATATATAGATGTTGATTCCATATTTGGTTTTTGTGTTTGCAAATGTGGGGCCTCGAGGCCGTGAGGCGAAGATGGTGGGAGAGTCAGCTCACTAGGGGCCATTGCGACCACCGTGGGCAGAGCCACGGGTAGGAGAGCGGCGTCAGAGGGATGATGTTGGTGTGAGGTCAAGAGATGAGCCGAGGGCCAGATAGAGACGTAGGTTCGATGATCTAGGTGTGGGGCCATCGCATGCACCACAAGTAGAGGTATGTGGGGGAATGGAGGATCTTCATCGCCAATTCAAGGAGGTGCTTCAAGATGTGTCTGAGGTCATGTGGTCCCACATTCAGGACGAGAGAGTCTTGGATCAATGTGTGGGTGTTCCGGCAGAGTGGCGGACCCTGAACTGTCGAGCAGTTGTAGCGGGGGCAGCGATGACTGGTCGACTGCCCCCTGGACCTAGAGGACCCCCAACTGGTGGGGCACCAAACTGCTGATAGAGGAATTGGTGGGGGAGCTCTAGGGGTACCATGAGTTTCAGCATTGTTTTTTGTATTTATATAGGCTTGTGAGCCCATTTTATACAGGGTATTTGATACCCATTTTCTACCTATAGGGGTGGGGGGACTCACTTTCCTATGGTTGATGTATATGTTGTACTTTTGTAAACATTTATGGTACTTTGATAGAGATATGTATATATGGATAGACATATTTTGGATCTTTGTGATGTTTACATGTGTTGATATTTGTGATGGTTTATGATGTCTAATCTATATGTTGTGAACAATGTTTGATGATTTATGTATATGGAATGATGTCTTGATGTGATAAATGTCAATCTAATACTAGGTTATCCATGTTATCTTCTATTTTATTAAATTTTCATGGAATATGTGTAAATGTGATTGAATCAAAGTTTTGAGATAAGAGTCTAACTTGCAGGTATTTTCTAAAGAGGAAAGGATCACGGACACGGTATACATTGTTGAGCTACAGGATGACAGGGAATCTAACAACACGCTAAGGTGGCGAATGTGGCGGTGACTGGCATCGGCTTGGAGACCAATGATGGTTGTGTATTCTGCTTGGTTGTTGGTGGCTGAGACCAAACATATGTCGTTGGAGTGGAGAAATTCATGTGAGGGGTGTAAAGGGCCCAAGCGGCCGAAGCGAGACTCTGTGTCCAACGGCAAGCACCGTCAATGTAACTAATGTGGTAGGTCGATGGAGGAGGCATATGTCAATAACACAGATGGTAGATCAAATATGAGGTGTGGAGGTGAAAAAGAAGACTAAAAACTCTACAAATGTATACAAAGAAAAATCCTAGTGTAGGATGACTATGCTCGGGCGTAAAACTTCTTTAAGTACAACCCTTTGATGGGTTATTTGAGAGGATAGCCTTCTGGAGAGGCTAGGATGTATGCACCTTTAGTGAGGCAGTGTTGGAAAATGTAGGGTCCATGCCATAATGACTCAAATTTCCCATGACCGAGAGTATCATGAGCGATATTGTAGGCTAGGATGAGATCTCCTTCATTAAATGAGTGAAGTTTGACATGGCGGTCAAAGGTATCTTTGGACCATTTTTTAGCTACCTCGTTATTCTATAATGAAGACTGACAATCTTCATCCAGTGACTCTAAGGTCAGCAAGCACTGCTCCATTAGAGTAGTGTCAAGTAATAGCTCGATGCTAGTGAGCAACATGGGAATTTCACACTTGATGGGGAGGGTGGCTTCAATCCCATGGACGAGATGAAATGGTGTAAAACTGGTGGCAGTTTTGATTGTCATGCGATAAGTCCATAATGTTGAAAACAACATATGATGGCAGTTGGTCTTATGTTTGTTGACAATATGTTGCAACATGGTTTTGAGGACTTTATTGATAGCCTCGACCTGTCCATTGGACTGAGGGTAGTATGGGGAGGAAAACTCATGGGAGAAGCCTAATTTTGATGAGAGTTCGACGAATATCTCATTCTCAAAGTGTTTATTGTGATTGGAGACTAATTGTAGTGGAATTCTGAAACGGGTAATTACGTGGTTACAGAAAAAACGTGTTGTTGTGTTAGTGGTATTGTTGAAGGTAGGCATGACTTTGGCGCATTTGGTAAACTAATATACTACCACGACGATGTACTTGTGTCCATTACTAGATGGAGCATTTCAATTCATGGAGTTTATGCCCCATTTGCAGAAGGGGTCGGCGGTGATGACTGGATGTAGAAGAGCAGGTGGAGCTCGTGCTTTGTTTGCATAGAGATGGAATTTGTCGCATTGCTTGACAACATGGATGTAGTCATGAAGCAGTGTGGGCCATAAGTATCTTTCTCGAATGATTTTTTGGGTGGTGGACATACCTGAGAAGTGGCCACCACAAACGTCGCTATGGAAATCGTTCAAGACTTTGTTTGCTTCATCAATGGTCATACATCGACAGAGTATGGTGTCGACCCTATCAGCAACAATTGTGGTATCGGGGTTTCAAAGGGTAAGAGAGCCGAGATCTTTCAAGTCTTGAAAGACCGATGGGATCCTAGTCGTTGACCTTGGCAGGACACGCGTCAGACAGCAGAAGGAGAGTCGGGATTTCAGTTCATCGGAGGATCGGAGTTTCTGGAGGCAGGGAACTCTTACATGAGTGAATCGCGATGCACGATTCCCTGACTGAATCAGAGTCGTCCATCAGCAGAGGCACGTGGCGAGAGATCCTGCAAAGTCAGGGATCCTGGGAGCTAGAGCTTCATGTGTTTCAGAATCGTGATTCATGATTTCCCGATAGGCGAGAACGACTTTCAACCGTGGAGGACAGGTGGCAGACTTTGCAACAAAGAGCAGATCATTGACAAGTCAATGGCCATGAGCCATCGGGTTTCGGGGAATCGTAAGTCCTGTGGACACAAACATTGTGTCGTCAAGAACGCCGAAAACCCGATGGAAAGTTTGACTACAGTCACACGGAGGCAGTGGTCATATGGTTTAGATTCCAGCCGATAGGTGCTAGCCTGTAAGGAATGGGACTCATCGCAAATTGGGAATCTGAGTATCAGGAGTTTCGGTTACATGTGCACCTCGACACCGTAAACCCCGAAACCTCAACACATACCCCTGTCATCTATCCTTTGTTGCCACGTCCAATCCCCGTGTTATGCCATCTCATATTTTCTTCCCGGCCCTTGTGTATTTTCCGCATGGCCTCTTCTCATCTCATATCCACACCGAGAATGTCGAGTCACCCCTGCCTGATCATCGTACATTCACCGCCTCACGTCAAGTCCCCAGTCACCACGATGGCCTCCACGTCCACCCGCTAGTCCTACCAGGATTTCTTCAAACAAGATACAAATGGCAGAATGAGGAGGCTTCCATGTCCTGTAGGTACAGAGTTAGTCGGGGCCTTCCCCGATCCCAATGAATCAGTTATTGCAGCAGTTGATGGTGGTTGGACATCGTTTCCACCATAAATGGGAAGTCCATAAATGACTGTAAGCTGGTCATTTCATTCACAGGTCCTTTGGAACACGATTGCGTCTGACTGAAGTCCACGAACGTCCAAAGATTGCAGGTGCAGTGAACACGCAGGCGTAATGCCATCAATGCAATGTCTCGAATTGGCTTCTATGTTTCACTCTAAGTATTTAGAGGAGTTTTCTCACATTTTGGAGGTATCGATGGTTGAGCAGAGCTCCCGGGTTGTAAAGTTTTAATGAAGCATTGTTGTTCTGGATATATATGAACTTTGGAGACTTCTTGCCTTATGAATGCTAGTTTCTTTCATGTCTTTGTTTACACTGTGTTAGAGCAGCTCAGAATTGGAGGATCCAGTCGAGTTGTAGCTATTATAGGATGATGTTGTAATGGATCACTGTAATAGTTATGGAGCCTCTGGTCAGTTCTTGTGATTTCTTTGACGCTGAATGACTTGGAATTGGAGGATCCAGTCAAGTCCTTTATTCAGTTTCTCGAAGCCCTGAAACCAGGAGGATCCTGCTTTCGGATCTTTTCCCCTACAAACTGGCGCAAGCCTGTTGCCCATAGTTGTTTGTTCATCTTCTCCTAAGTCTTCCACCTGCTCATCTTTTAATCAACCCACTGGTTGAAGTTAGGATTCCAGACCTCCTCTGTTCTTTACGTACCAGACTCAGTCCCTGAGTTAGAGTGATACCTCCTAGAGCCATTATCTCCATCTGATCACCCTTTATAAACAAATCATGACATAAGACTGATGGGCGTTGGGCTC
>ML811963.1:29246-56445 GCA_009831015.1 Picea engelmannii
GTGGAGATTATGAGTTTGCAGAGCAGATGTGGTTCATGGTAGATGGCTCACCTGAGTATCGGGTTGAAGCAGATGTTCCTAGTAGCTCTGCTCATGATGACGAAGACCCTCTCTTTTTAAAAGAGGGGTTAGTTGTGGAACAAAATTCTTCTCTTTTCCCCCAGGGGGTTTCTCACAATATATGTTTACCTGGGATTAAAGAGAGAAGGATTATGTATGCGCAGCCAGAAGCAACAGGTCCCACTGTCCCTGAAATAGAAATTTTTTATGGGATCACTGTTCTGGAGGAGGGACATATCAACAAAGAACAACCCCTCTTTGATGTATATTATAGTGATGATGAGCAGCAAGCTTATCCTACATTTGATCACTATAAATATACTGAAGAGCCAGTCAGCAAGCAGATCTTTCCCACAATTCCTATCTATGATGATTACGACTCTGACCCTTGGGAGAGAAAAGAAGAGACACCGGAAGAACCAGAGGAGTAGTCAAAGATGCAGTTTACAGACTGCGCAGAGCCAGTCAGTGAGCAGCCCCCACCTAAGATCAGCGAGCCTACTTCATTTATTCACCCGCCTGTGGTTATCATAAACATTCGGCCACGTGTGAACAACTGTGTAGCAGAAGAGGCTGTGTTTCGCCAATTCCTTGGAAATAGCCACTCATTCGATGACCCTGTCAGCAAATACATGGAGTGGCATTTCCCCTATGCCCTGGAGCCTCCCTATTTCATCTCAACTCCATCCTATAAGGAGGAGTTGAAGAGTGTAACTGTTCTGCTGTCACGGTTACACCATCTGCTGGTGAACATCGACAGAAGGAAGGAGCTTCTATCCAGGAAGCTACTTGAATGGCTATGGTGGAAATCTGCTTTCACCTAGCCCCATGTGAAATATTTCATTAGAATTAGGATTGTATATAAATAAGCTTTTTCGAGCATGTAGTTATTTTGTTCCATTTATTTTTCGGCCTGTACTCTCAGCAGTGGGAGGTTTTGAGCATGAATCCATAGCCCAACAGCAAGGCACTGGAACTGCAAATGAGTCCTTAGAGCATCACAGGGACGACTCTATCCCCCATGGAGCCTAATGTTAGCAACAATTGTGGTATCGGGGTTTCAAAGGGTAAGAGAGCTGAGATCTTTCGAGTCTTGAAAGACCGATGGGATCCTAGCCGTTGACCTTGGCAGGACACGCGTTAGACATCAGAAGGAGAGTCGGGATTTCAGTTCATCGGAGGATCGAAGTTTCTGGAGGCAGGGAACTCTTACATGAGTGAATTGCGATGCGCGATTCCCCGAATGAATCAGAGCCATCCATCAGCAGAGGCACGTGGCAAGAGATCCTGCAAAGTCGGGGATCCCGGGAGCTAGAGCTTCATGTGTTTCAGAATCGCGATTCGTGATTTCCCGATAGGCGGGAATGACTGTCAATTGTGGAGGACAGGTGGAAGACTTTGCAACAAAGATCGGATCGTTGACAAGTCAATGGCCATGAGCCATCGGGTTTTGGGGAATCGTAAGTCCTGTGGACACAAACATTGTGTTGTCAAGAACGCTGAAAACCCGATGGAAAGTTTGACTATGGTCACACGGAGGCAGTGGTCATGTGGTTCATATTCCAGCCAATAGGTGCTAGCCTGTAAGGAATGGGGCTCATCGCAAATCAGGAATCGGAGTATCGGGAGTTTCGGGTACATGTGCACCTCGGCACCGCAAACCCCGAAACCTCAACACATACCCCTGTCATCTATCCTTTCCCGCCACGTCCAATCCCCGTGTTATTCCATCTCATGTTTTCTTCCCGACCCCTGTGTCTTTTCCGCATGGCCTCTTCTCATCTCATATCCACACCGAGCATGTCGAGTCACCCTGCCTGATCACTGTACATTCACCGCCTCACGTCAAGTCCCCAGTCACCACGATGGCCTCCATGTCCACCCGCTAGTCCTACCAGGATTTCTCCAAATAAGATACAAATGGTAGAATGAGGAGGCTTCCATGTCCTGTAGGTACAGAGTCAGTCGGGGCCTTCCCTGATCCCAATGAATCAGTTATTGCAGCAGTTGATGGTGGTTGGACATCGTTTCCACCATAAATGGGAAGTCCAGAAATGACTGTAAGTTGGTCATTTCATTCACAGTTCCTTTGGAACGTGATTGCGTCTGACTGAAGTCCATGAACGTCCAGAGACTGCAGGTGCAGTGAACACGCAGGCGTAATGCCATCAATGCAATGTCTCAAATTGGCTTCTATGTTTCTCTCTAAGTATTTAGAGAAGTTTTCTCACATTTTGGAGGTATCGATGGTTGAGCAGAGCTCCCGGGTTGTAAAGTTTTAATGAAGCATTGTTGTTCTGGATATATATGAACTTTGGAGACTTCTTGCCTTATGAATGCCAGTTTCTTTCATGTCTTTGTTTACACTGTGTTAGAGCAGCTCGGAATTGGAGGATCCAGTCAAGTTGTAGCTATTATAGGATGATGTTGTAATGGATCACTGTAAGAGTTACAGAGCCTCTAGTCAGTTCTTGTGATTTATTTGACACTGAATGACTTCGAATTGGAGGATCCATTCAAGTCCTTTATTCAGTTTCTCAAAGCCCTGAAACCAGGAGGATCCTGCTTTTGGAGTTTTTCCCCTACAAACCGGCGCAAGCCTGTTGCCCAGAGTTGTTTGTTCATCTTCTCCTAAGTCTTCCACCTGCTCATCTTTTAATGAACCCACTGGCTGAAGTTAGGATTCCAGACCTCCTCTGTTCTTTACGTACCAGAATCCGTCCCTAAGTTAGAGTGATACCTCCTAGAGCCATTATCTCCATCTGATCACCCTTTATAAACAAATCATGACATAAGACTGATGGGCGTTGGGCTCTTCTCCTGCAAGCAATCCAGGAGTGACTTCTTACGCTAACAGACCCCACATCAGTACAAGATGTCATCAATGAGGAGGTACCGAGGGGCCTGATGGCATATATGATGACTATCATCTCGAGAGAGATGAGATGCAAACTTCTGTGTCCAAAGGCGGACGAGGAGGTCGCCATACCAAGGGTCATCCGAGGGGATGAAGAAGAGGTGTTTGTCGGGAAAATCCATATTGACAGGTGAACCTTTAGAATCTGAGGGAAAAGTCATGATGAGTTTGTCGAGAGCGAGTGCTTTCTTACTTTTGGGAGTTGATAACTCTATGTCGTATTCCTGAAGGATGACTATCCATCGAAAATTTTTCCATTAATCTGTCGTCGACTAAGCAAGTACTACATGGGGTTAGAATCTTCCATGACTTTGGTAGTGTGAAGCAGGATATAGTGACGCATTTTTTGAATTGTGAGGTATAGTTTCTCATCATGATTGTATTTCAGGGGTGGTCCCGAAAGATTTTTATTGATGTAGTAAATAATATGCACGCGTCCATTATCCTCTAGTTGGACGAGGACTCCTGCTACTAAGATGGTTGAGGATAATAAGTAGAGGATGTAATTGTGATCATATTCTAGAGGACTAATCAAAGGGGCGTTGGATAGTGTCTCTTTTAAATCATCAAAAGTGGTTTGGGCATGTTCATCCCATTGAAATGGGATATCATGGCGTACTAAGCGAATGAAACCATGTGCGTGAGTGGCATAATCTGGGACAAAGCATCGTAAACAAAAAAATCTTTGCCTTGTAGGCTCTATAGTTGGTGAAAATTCTTAGTTGGTGGAATTTCTGTGATATATTGGACCTTGAGGGAGTCCACTGTGATGACGTGTTGGGAAACAATGAACCCAAGGAGGTGTCTGACAATGACACAGAACACACACTTGAGAGGGTTCAAGCAGATATTGTATTGGTGACATCGTTGAAACACAACATGTAATTCCTCTAAATGTTGAGTTCATTTCTTGGATAGAGAAGTGAGGTCATCCAAGTAGGCGAGAATGATGTGAGCAAGATCATGGAAAACATAAGTTGTGGCCTGTTGAAACGCCACGCCTGTGTTTTTTAGTCCAAAAGGAATGACACAATAAGAAAAAGTACCCCATGGGGTAGTAAATCGGTTTATGATGGTCTGCTAGATGGATTTGGATTTGATTGTAGTTGGAGAACCCATCCATGAAGGACAATGCCTCGTGGCTGGCACATTCATCGATAACTTTGTCGATGAAAGGGGTTGGAAAGTTTTCTTTGGGACAAGCAAGGTTGAGATCATGAAATTCAGTGCAGACGCGAATATTGTCATGTTTTTTGTTAACGGGGACAGGGTTGGAAACCCATGAGATATACACAATGGGGTATATGAACCCTGCATCACATAACTTGTCAATTTCGTCTTTGATAGCCGCAGCTTTGGATGGGTGAAGTGGGTGTTTCTTTTGACGGACTGGGGCTACATCGGGCCATGTGTCGATGTGATGTTTGACTATAGAAGGATCGCGGTTGGGCATCTTTGTATATGACCAGGAAAAAATATCACGGTATTCCTGAAAGAGATCTTTGTAAGATGTGAGTTCTTCATGGGATCATGCAACGCCAATGTTGATTTCCTCTATGATTCTCGGTTTGATGGAAATGTTGATTTTGATAGTGGGGGGGATGTTGGCCATGTTGTCGTCCTCAAAAGCATCTGGGGAAAGGATAGGGTTGTTGAACCAATCTATATGCCCTGACGAAATAAAATTATTGGTTTCGATTGCACATATGGAGGCTTGTCTAGGAAGGTCAAAGGATTCCTCGAAGAGAAAAAGTGCTTGGTGATGGAGAGCATTCCATGGGCAATTAGAGGTAGTGAGTTCCTCCAGGATATCTTCGTCACAATGGAAAATGCAAGAATACAAGGGATCCAGGGAGGCGACATGGGTGATTGTCACAGTGTGATTGTCCTCAAGTGGCAAAGATGTAGAGGGGATATCGAAACCATGTTGCGATGGCTCGCTTGACATAAACTAAATGTCCAGACATTGTGGGGGATAAACTATGGTAGGGGGTAAGATTTCCTGTGGGAAATGAACCGAGGAATTGGGAGGTTTGGGGGAATATCCTCAGACAGTCTATCCATGAACCATGGAGGGGTGGGAAGTGACTCAAGTTCAGGAGAGGTGATGTTAACAGTATATGGAGAAGGGATAGGGGGGGTCACTTGCATCACATGAGGTGAGGTGGTCGAATGATTTTGAATAAGGGTTAATTGACGACGCCCGTATTCAATGATCAAAGGACACTAGTATGTGAAATGAGCAAGTGAGTCACAAAGAGAGCATGGACATCTCATCAGTTCAAGGAATGAGGTAGAGACATAATGAATGTCAGTGAAGTGGGTACCCAAAAGTGGTGGTGGAGAGGGTTCTTGCTGAAATTTTTGGTGTACTGTCGTTAGTGTTTGGTGAAACTGAGGTAGAGTTGGGAAATGATGAGTGTAGTGGCCATACTCTGAATAGATGGCACAAGAAAATTTGGTTTGCAACCCTTTACTTCTTGTAATGGGGGACGTTGTGGTAGTACTAGATGTGCTTGGGGAAGCGGTGAGCGATGTGGTTGCTCGAGGGAGTTGAATCAGATTGTGTAATTCAGGAAGAGAAGGACATCTATTATTGGGGTGTCCCTATTTTTTGCAGAGTGCGCAAGGAGGTTGAACTCAGGGAGGAAGTGGAGCAGTGGGATATTTCTTATTTTGTCTTCCCCCAGCCATAGCAGTGGTGCTGACGATTGGGGGTGAGGGTGGCATGGACAGATTTAGTACTGGAATCTGCATCAGGATTCCCTCTGACTGAGGAGGGAGGGATGGTTGAGGAACCATCGTGGGTGGGTGTAGATACCATACAGGGATGGCGAGAACCCTGTTGGGAAGGGTAAGAATCATGGCTACCTGAAAGGCTTGTACTCCTAGTGGGGGGTAGAAGAAATGGATTTGAGTGGTGTCTTGGGGGATTGTCTCCCAAACTGGGATTTTCCCTTGGGGGAGGAGGAAATCAGGGATAAGTGGTGTAATGGGGCTCTCAGCGAAACCTTGAGGTAAATTTTCTTCAACTGGTGGGACGTCGAGGTGAGGAGAGGCCTCAGTGGGAGGGATGGTGTCTCCAATGTTAGTTCCATTAGAAGATATGACATAGACTTGTGTTGAAGGTTGTATGAGAGGTGGTGCTCCATGGTATACCCCCAGCAAGGATGGGTCCTTGAAAATTATAAGGCCCATATCAATGAGTGAATAGGCATCTGAGCTAGTGTAGATAAGAGGTAAGATATTATCGATGTTGGCATAATGGTTAGGATCATAATGTGTGATTTGGTCGATGGTGATGATTTCCCATTATGGGGGAACATCATTGTTCAAAACACAAAAGAAGCCATTTCCTTCATAGAGTACATGTAGCTACATCCAAACAATATATTGTAATCAAGTGGGGCGTAGATAACCTTAATGTCTATGAGAATGGTTTTTCCCCTGAGTTCAATGGGGAAATTTTGGAAGAGCCCTTCAGGGGATGATGGTTGACCATCATAAGCTCATAAAGTGATGGTGGATGGTATTAGCTCAAGGGAGCCAAGTTTTTTCCATATAGTTTTGGACATGATGCATGTGGATGCACCTTCATCAATGATACACCGATGAACCATGATGTTTCGAATATTGACTAGTATCTGGAAATCTACCAGAGCAGGGATACGAGGTTCTCCTCTATCTGGATCAAATGTGATGAGTCTAGTATCAGATGGGTCGACTTCCCCCAAGGTAGAAAGTAAGGATTTTTTTTGAGTTGGACAGGTTTGGAGGACCTCCAATACAGACATGGTTGTAGGAGACTATACCAATTCATCGACCAGACTGTAATTGTGAGTTTCCCTAGCCTGAGGGTTGTTGACATTCTATCATAACAGAATGCAAGGGATACGAATGGGGGGTTCAGTGTTAGGGTGTGGAATCATCAAGGGTTGTTTGGTTGTAGTTGGAGCTGCTTCTAAAGTGGTGGGAGTAGTAGATTCAGAGGGTCTGTTGTATTGATGATCGCGCGTTTGCAAAAGAATTTATTCTTCGCTAGTGAGGAGGATATTGTGATCCATCGGATTTCCAGGGTGGATGGGCCCTCGGTTTTGATATTGCCCCAATTGTGGTGGGGTAGGATGTACCTCCTAATGGGTATTCATCACACCTTGGTGTGGAATAGGGTTTTGAAACATGGTCGGGGGTGGTTGTTACAAATATTGTTGTGGGGCCTGTTGAGGGGCAGGCGATGCTTGAGGGCGTGGTGCATTCATGGATTCTTTCATCCGTTTAAAGTCATAAATTTGGGGGCAATGGTGGGTATAATGTCCATGCTCACCGAAAAGAGTGCAAGGGAAGTTCTTCCAGAGGTTGTTGTTGTTTTTCCTCTCGTGGAATTTGTTGTTATTGTCCCCTTGGGGGTTCTGGTTACACTGATTCTGGTTGCACCCAGCAGGTTGGTTTTGTTGGGGGTTATTTCCCCTGGTCCTGGGTTATTATTGTTTCGGTTTTTTACTTTCTTCTTGGCATGATTCGACTGATGGGACAGATTTTTCGTATTCGACTGTTCAAAAGTACGAAGTTGTTGAATGGGAGAGGGTTGAACAAATTTAATGTCATCGTGTGGTTGTCCATGTGGAGGAGCAATCGGTTGTGGAGGACTAGGAAATGGGAAATACAGATTATTTTTTGGTAACGATCCATAGGGTGCATAGGAAGGTGAATTGATTTCATTAGTGTCCAGTTATATGTTGAGGTAGAAGGGGAACCTGAACGTGGTTGAGAGGTCAGGCGCATTATGGGTGTCGACGAGGGTTCACTCATGAGTGGAGGGGGGGTAATAGGATATGGTTGTTGGTAAGGGGGAGGAGGGTAATAATATGGTCCTCCATATGTCAGCAGATATTGGGGTTTATTGTACATAGGTGGTGGTTGGATGTACAGGTTGTGGTCTTTCGTGGTACCAATCAACCCATCTGCAGCGTGAGACATGTCAGGTTTTTCCTAGCCAAATGGTACAGGTCTAGGTGCATTAGGTAATACAGTGTATAAGTAACCTAATTGAGAATAAATGAGATCTAATTTTTTATCCTTGATGATGGATTCCCCTTCGGATTGGGGGAAGGTGGATTCCACATCTTTGGAAAGTATGGAGACGAGTGATTTTAGAAACCAATCGAGACGTTGTTCTTTGGTGGTTTCACTTTACATAAACTACATCGTCGGCGCCATTCATGGATGTGGTTGGAAATATGCATAGCTGAGGTTTGTTTGCACTCAAAGAGCAATTCCAAACTAGTGTCATGATGAACTAGTAGTTGAAAAAAGGCCAAAAAGGCTTTGGCCAAGGATTCAAAAGTGGCATAGGACCCTGATTTTTCATCCACATACCATTTGGTTGATGGGCTAGTGAGTGTTTGTTGAAATAATCTTAAGTATATGGACTCATCCATGATGTTGTTTGAAGAGAACCATAAGTGAAAGGTTATGACATGGTTGGTGGGATCTTCCCCCGATTTTCCTTCAAATTTTGGAATATCTGGGAGGTAGTTTAGTAGGCATATTGGGCCATTTGGGGTCATGTAATATAGGATAATTTGTGAGTTTACTCAAATCAGGAATGTTGAGAGATGTCAAATATGCCATGGGGGGTGGTGGTGGAGGATTAGTTATATCCATGGTGTGAGAAGGTAGTGGACCTGACCCTTGAGGGGGGTTTGGTGGGGTTGTACTTCTCCCTTAAGAAGAATTTTGGCCCCTGCCTCCTTGTGAAGGAGAGCTAGTGAATGGATGGTCTTGGGAATTGGACCCAAGTAAAATGGAACCAAGAAAAGTTGATCCCAAAATAGTGGCACTCACAGGGGTGTGACATGGTTGAGCCGATAAGTTGGTAAGACTAGGAAATCCTCCTGGAATAGGAGGGAGATTCTACAAGCGTCTGGAATGACGGGGATTTTGTGGGTCCCCTATGATGTCCGACTAGTAAAGTGAATGTGTGTAAATGGTGATAAGAGAAAGAAAAAGATTTGTATAATTTGGACCTTCACAATATAACTCACAATTGCATGTAATCAAATGAGCATCATACATAAATCAACTGTAAATAAGCATACATGTGGTTAGGTGGATTTTGTTCGCGTGGGGGAACAAATAAAACAATTTATTTTGTCCTAAAAGACGTATCGTCCTTCCTCTCAAATAGCACTAGACCTTCCAAGAGCACTCAACAATGGGGTCTAAAGCCACCGAAAGAGGAGCTAGTGAAGGATGAAATAATCAGTTATAATGAAGGGTAGAGGGTGCATTCCTGAAAGATCTAGGGATATTTCCCAATAGCCACACAAAATCTGATCAAGGTGCAATTGAAGCCCACAATTTCCACCTGGGTAGATGTCCTAAATTTGGCCATTAGGTACCTTGATCAAAGTGCGGCATTTAGATTTTTGGCCTCATAAATGGGTCATGGGATGGATCCCTTCCAAGAGTTGGGTGACTCAAGGGGGGACACAAAGAACAATCGGACCTCGGCCTTCGACCCTTCATGGGTATCTCTCTACCTTATGGTGTAGGAACACTTGACTTGGAGGATTTTTAAAGTTCCTTGTTTGTCAACTTCTAATGTTTGAAAATATGAGAACCAGATAACGAGGGGTTATTTGGATTCCTCCCCCCAAGATCCTACCTAGACTAAAAACTTTTTTTTGGCACCTCCTGTGGAGGAAAACTTAGTGAGTTTTTAGAAAAAATTTAGATGTGGCGGGCTGAGAGATTGGGGGTGTGAACCAATCTCGTTTGAATTAAGTGGGTGTGGATAATTTCTTCAAGAAACAATGGGACATTTCAGAATTCCTTTGGAGAAAACCTACTTTAACCTCCACAATTCAAGATGGAAATTATGTAAGTGAGGAGTGACTTTGTGTGTGAGCAAGTGATAAAATGTGTCAAATTTTAATAAGTTAGGTGTGAATTTGCAACATGTAAACTTCTTGTGGTCCTTACAAATCTTTGTGACCTATCTTACTAAGTGTCATTAGTACAACCTTGCGGAATTTTAAAATCCCTAAAGAACTAGCATGTGGACATATGGGTCCTTACCAATCCTTTAAACTCCCTAATGTGGTTTACACTAAGAAATCTTGAAAAACTATCCTAGATTGCAAGTATGTGGGCATGTATGGGCATGTTACTTTGATCTTGAAACTCCCCTAGTGATGTAAACTAAGAAAGCAATTTCAAGAAACTATCCTAATTTTTCAACATGTGGGCATGTATGGGCCCTTACAAATTTAAGATTTTTTCAAAAATAAACTAAGAGGATCCCTAGGGGGGCTTTGTCCTCTCCTAAAGATTTTTGTTAAGGGAGATGAAATGTCTCCTTAAGCACCTTTTTGATTCTCAATATCGATCTATGGTGTGAGAGAAGAGCATATTCAATTATCAAAGTTGATTTATGGTCCCAATGCAAGTGTTTTTATATGTGATAGAAAATAATCTCAACTTATATTTTACAAACCAAACAAGCCATCTATATGGAAACCAAAGAAAAAGAGGAGAAAATATGGTTCTTTTTAGCCATAAGTGTCTATGTCTAGCTAACCTTTCATATGGGAAAGGAGTATAAGTGGAGTGAATTTACAAATTGCATGAAAGAAATATTTTGAAGGCTAGGGGCCTTCAAATCATCACAAAAACTCTTACAATTTTGAAAATCTGAAAATGTGCATGGGTTACAGTTTAGACAGAGGAGCATTGGGCGCATAGTGCACATAATGAATAGCAAACAAAATCCTTTTGGGTGCATAGTGCACAGAATGCACAGATCAAAGAATCCTTTTGGGTGCACAGTACATTGTGTGTGTGTGTGTGTGTGAGCTGGAATACCCGTGCACGTTCTGATATGCGTCGGGGGGGGATTTTGAGTGAAATTATCCTCCTCTAGCTCAAAAGTTAGCTCTTGACAGGTAAAGCTAGGCCGGTTTTGCTACCTGCAATAAAAATGGATCAAAAAGAAGTGCTCTCTAAGCCCAAATAGGGTGGAAATTGATACATTTCCCCAGTATGGTCATCAATCTGTTGTGTCTCTTTCGTCACTTGGGTGAGCAAAACAAGGGCACTTGCATGCCTAGTTGGGCCTAATAGACAAGACAGAGGTTATTGCATGAGTTAAAAAAACCAAACACGTGAAATAAACAAGTAAACAAACTAAAAACAACTAAGGAAATAAAACTAGAATGCATAAGAAACTTTTAGAACCATAAACAAAAAACCAATGACCAAGATTATGCCACCAATGGATAACTATATTAGTTGGAAAAACACCATAGATAAATGAGGACTTCTGAGTCCCCTCTTCATCCTTGGGAGGGCTCTTGAGTTCCCTAAAGGAGATCTCTTATTACAATGGTAGAAAAGAAAACAAATGATGAAGAAATCAATGCTTATTCCCTCGAGAGGTGAGTGGAATGGCCTATTGGAATGTTTCTAGAATGCTCCAAGAAGAAAAGAGGATTCTCAAGGGAGGATTGAGGCAGCATAACAATACTATGAAAATCTTACTTTCTTAGTGCACCCATGGCCTCCATTTATAGAATTTCTTCAAGGCAATATTCAACTGGTTCTTAGTGTGAACAAGGGGCCCTTTATGGCACCCTTTGGTCCTTGACCAACCCCCCATTCAAATTTATCTCAAATCTGAAGGTCAAATCAAGTTGGGAGTTGGTCCATAAGTGGTTGAGGGGCCGACAAGAACCATCAATGCGTCGTTCACAGGAGTGCACTACTTTTCTCGTACGCAGTCACACATATTGTGCATTGTGCGCTCTATGGGATTCTTTGGCCCATGCACTCTGCCCGTGCTTCCTTTATTGAGTTAGCGCATGTCAATTTTTACCCAATTGTATAGTTTTTTCCTCTTGGAAATGCATTTTGGTGTTGCAGGAAAACTAATAGTTGTTTGGAATTGTTGTATTTATGTAACCAGTTGCCTGTAATGTTACGGATGAAATTTCAGTGATAACAATGATGACTGTTGATTGTTTATCTTGGGTGTATTATTGTTTCATTACCAAAGATGAATGTTGGGCATAGATGACAGGGATCGTTGTGCATGTTTTGTTTATTTTAAAAAATGGAAAGAGATCAGCATTAGAGCATGCAGTCCTGATTGAATTGGAAATGTTTGCATAAGTTATAATACACAGACTGTTATAAATTGAAGATTTATGGGAAATTAAATTGTTATTGAGACAGCAAGTAGTTTGTATATAATTAAGGAACAGTGAATGTTTTGGTCTTGGAAGTGGATGCTTTTTGGATTAAATTTGAAACAGAGTTATGATATTTGATCGATTTAATTTATTTTATGAACATTATCCATCTAATTCCCTTTCATTTTCTCACTTTTTCTGTCATTACAAATCCCCTCACAATCCCAAATTCATTTTTCATGCTCTGTTCACTAAAATTAAATTAAAATTATGTATGACAGCGATAAAAAAAATAACACTGAGGTAGATGACAGCTGATATGTTTTGGTTATTGTTGCACAGTCAATTGTTTAATGAATTTTCAAGCAGTAATTGTGTTCTTACTCTCGGTCATGATATCACTTTTTTTCTCAATACAATCCCCTCAAATACCCCTGAACCCTACTTCGCCCACTACTCATTGACAATTATTAAATGAATTGTATGGATTGGATTGCATGGTTCTGATGTGATTGTTGAGCCAAACTTTGTTTCATATTAAAATAATGTCATGTATGGTATGTTTAATATCTACTTGCTAATAATTGTTGCATACATGATGATCTTTTTCAGCAGAGGAAGTCATGGTCGAAATAATAGGGGCAAAGGAAACTAAAATAGAGGGCCTAGAAGGCCCAAATTCTCAATACATTTCGATGTCGATCCTCAAGAGTTAAACCAGCTCTTTCAAGATGAATTTTTCAATTGGATTGGACAAGGGATAGTCCATCCTAGGCCAAAAAGAAGTTGTTGATTTTATTTCCAAATGTTTGGAGTGTCAAAAGGTCAAGGATGAGCAGAGACACTCAATTGGTTTGCTACAACCATTATCCATTCTTGAGTGTAAATGGGAAGTTGTAACAATGGATTTCATCACCAAACTTCCCAGAACAAGCAAGCAACGTGATTCTATCATGGTAGTGGTGGATAAGCTTACTAAAGCTACCCATTTTATTCTAGTAAATCTCACTCATAAGGCAGCCAACATTGTTGATATTTATATGAGAGAAATTGCTCGACTACATGGTATACCAAAGACAATTGTGTTTGACAGAGATCCAAAATTTACATCAAGTTTTTGGAAATGATTATTTAATGGATTTGGAACAAATTTAAATTTTAGCACAATTGATCATCCAGAATCAGATGGACAAACAGAGAGGGTGAATCAAGTGATTGAGGATATGTTGAGGATGTATGTGATGGTTAAACCATAAAAATGGGAAGACTACCTACACCTAGTAGAGTTTTCTTATAACAATGGGTACCAAGCATCTCTAAATATGATCTCATTTAAAGCATTTTATGGCAAAAGGTGCAACACACCGGTAAGTTGGGACAAACCAGCAGATAGAGAAGTGGTTGGGCTAGAATTGTTCAGGTAAATGGAAGAGAAAATGTTGAAAATAAAATTGAATTTAAAGGTTTCTCAAGATAGGAAGAAAATCTATGTTGATAAGGGAAGAACTCACAGGGAATTTAAAGTGTGTGACCATGTATTCTTGAAAATAAAAGCCAACAAAATTTCCTTGAAGTTGGGAATTTTTTCAAAGTTGGCAGATCGTTATTGTGGCTCGTTTGAAATCCTAGAGAGGATTGGGCATGTAGCATACATGCTTGCCTTTCCTGCATCAATGTCTATTCATAATGTATTTAATGTGTCATTGCTCAAAAAGTATATAGTTGATGTTAATCATGTTATTAATTGGAATGTGATTCAGGTGGAGCAAGAAGGCACATGTCAAGTGCATCCAATGTGCATATTGGATCGGAAGATCAAGTAGCTTTGGAATTGAGTCATAGAACTAGTAAAGGTCCAATGGACCTAGTACGGTCCTAAAGATGCAACTTGGGAGTACGATGATGTTATGCAGGCAAAATACCTGCATCGTTTTTATGATTTTTGAAATTTTGGTTGTAAATGTGTATATATTTCACTTAGGAAAGTGCATAAATAAGGGGGAGGGGAATGTAATACCCCTAGGTAGAACCCCAACTGTAAATGTAAATAAAAATATACTTTGGCTAGTGAGCCAATATACAGAAAGGACATTATGTCTGTGATGTAAAAGTAAATGTATTCACATGCAAATATTAATGAAAAACACATCATTGTGTGTAGACCAACCATGTAAAAGAGTAAGGGGGACTAAATTCCACTATTTCGGGAAAGGGGGATAAAATATAAGGATAAGGGGCTAAGATAGGGAGCTTAAGCCAAAAATGAATATTATATTAATATTCCTTAAAGTATAAAATATGGACAATTATTTTGTCCTAAGTTCTAAGGATGGGGACAAGTGGGCCAAAGTATCTCTCAACATTACAAGTGTCAAATTAGGAACATGCATACAAAGAGTTTGGACTTAGTGCATTTTCCATCATTCCATTATTCCTCCATTTTGGGGAGGCACTCACATATTTCAGTTATCCTACGTACCTCTCTATCACTAGCAGTGTACATGTACCTTACCTGAACCAGTACTAAGATGTACGTGTACCTATACCTGGTTACCTTAGGAGTTGGTCTGAAGAAATGGGTTGTCAGGCCCATGGGATATTGCAGAGACAGGTTGTCAAGCCCATGGAATATTCTCTCTAGGTGAGAGAATTATTGGGAATTGATCTCTCGAAGGTGCTAGACTGCAGCTACAGGACTCTAGTACTTCCTATCTGGCATGTTGTTGAATTCCCGAAAAGGAAATGGGGCAACCGAAGGACTATTAAGAAGAGAAGGGGCACATTTTCTGGGGTGGGACAAATAGTTGGCACTTGTGAGGTGGTTTTTCCTGTTATATGAGATACATCAGCCTGGTTAAGAATTCATTCACCCTGGTGGAGTTTAGTCCTAGCTTGGGGGTGACCCACTGCTAAGACCTCTGAGCAGCATGGTCTAAGGCTGGGAGGAACGTGGAAGGTATGCACACAGTGGGTGGTCTTTTTATCAAAGATAAGTGTCAATTGTGTGTTAAATCATGTGCTTCATCATTATTTATACATTTTTTTATGGGTTTTTCCTATGTATGTTGCATGTGGATTTCTATGTGTATTTTTATTATTATTATTATTATGTAAGAATCTGTGTATTTGTAGAGTATTTTTATGTTTAAATTTGGTATACAGTTCGAAGAATTCTACATGGAATTGACCAACAGTTGGATGTTGGGGATGCTACAACCATAATATCCTAAAAAGGAGTTTACCCAAGGTCACAACAAGCCAAAGAAATTCACACCTATACAAAACACATAACTTGGGTTAAGACTTCAACAATATATTATAGCAATCATAGGGTACCAACAACAAGAATATAAGTAGAATTAATTAGACTCGATATGCATGCAAAAGTTTGAATGAATTTTGACCTTTGCATCCATGGTATACCACCACAAATGGAAAATAAAACTAAGAATAATGGGTTGAAACCATAAGAGGAAAATAGGTTATGACTTGGACGATTAGATGACACATAAGAAACACCCATTGCCCCTTTACTTAGGCATGAAAAACACATAAATTGTGAAAGAAATCAATAGGTTTTTAGGCACAAATTCATTCCATTGTGATTGCGGTACCCTGGCTACTTCTTTTCCATTTGTTTTTAGGCTTGAAACCCAAAAACACTACTAGAAAATAATTCCTAAACAAACTATGTGATACCTCAAGGTAGGTCATTGAGCTTAGATCTCGCCCATAGGGGATGAACATTATAAATCAACAAGGAAGATCCAATATCAAGGATATTCCTATGCTCCCAATCCTTCAAATAGAAACATGAATAAGGAAATGTATGGTATGAACCACAAAGGAGAAGTCTCATAGAATCCTTGGCTTCAAAAAAAGGATTACATAGGTAAAACTCAACAATAGGTTGGATGAAATGGATAGTACAAATTAAAATCACAAGGTAGGAAAAATGCAATGTAAAAACCAACCATCAACCACACCTAGTAGATTAGATTGTAGGGATGAGGATGCAAATCACCACATGCATGTACTTTACCTATTAATTCAATGTTAAAGGCATGGTATGGGATGTCTGTGTGGCACCACATAAACCAAGTATCAGTGGGTGAAATTATATAGCTTGGTTTCCAAAGTTTACAACTCACATATGTTTCAAAACTTGGGTGGATATAATCCAAATTTTGGCATGGTCAAAACCCTAGTTTCAACCTTATGCCATGTATTTTTTTATTGTTCTTATTTTAGAACTAGTCATAGGTAGAATTACTAGGCCAAGCACAAGTATGCTTGTAATTAGATCTTAATTTCACCTTTATGTATTCACAAATTGTATTTAATTCATGAAATAACCATGTTTTCATTGGTTGTAGGTATTCTACTCTACATCAATATAATCAAATGAAAATCCATATAACCATGTTAACTACACATACACCACTACATTTATTAATGACTAAGCCACATGTACACAACTGTAATCATGTGTATAAAGGACATGCACCCATATTTAAACACATGATAACAATAATCCTCTATGAAACATCTCACCATTTCCAATAAATTATAATGGTCGTGAACCAAATTAGAAGCATGTAATATTTCCATAATCAATCAAATACATTAGCAACATCATAGAGTAAACCATGAATCACAACTCATTAGAAGTAGACATAGATGAACTATCAATCAACAACCTCAATAAATGTATTCACCATAGTGCAAACTACTAGGATACCCTATAGTGCCTAGAAATAATTTAGGTTAAATGATCATATATTAGCATGATATAATAGGATTATTATGCTTGTATAAGAAAGTAAAATATTTGATAGATAGATTCATTTCTATACTTCACAATAATTTTGATGTTGACCATTTTTTAGGTCAAAAGAGTCATAAGATTCTTGTTTCCACAATTAATTGTATAATTGACAATGAATCAATCTTAACAATTGAATGACCTTAAGATGATAATGACTCAAGATTGTAGGGGATGATTATGGTCTAGTGACATTGGAAACGTCAATAATTGGATCAGGTTGATTGGATAGTATTAATGATGTTGGTAATTCAATTAATTGGAATGATTTTGTAAATGGTGTGTGTGCATTAATTTAATGATCACATTCATTTAATGCTCAAAGGTCCTAAAATTAGGATCAATTCTATAAGTCATTTTGTTGGTTCTTAACTTCTTCTTGGGATGACCCAGGTTCTGATCTCAAACAAGTTTCCAACAAAACCCTCAAAACTATCGAACCTCCTGGTAAACTAGAAGGCAACATCCCGTATAGGGTGCACAATGCATTCTCACCTGAGATAGATTTTATGGGGGACTGCAATACTCAGGTGTTTGCAGTCTAGGAGTGAGTGGGGATTGTGATTGGGTTCTTTATTCCTTATGCATTATCCTTGTTAATTATTCATTTACTTCTATGATTTATTCATCTTTAAACCTATGCATGCATGATGATATAGCTACTTTAACCATTCATTCTTAAGCTAATGATCAACAGAAAATAAAAAAATTCATTAAAAATCACATAGAACACAAGGTTTATCGTGGTTCACCCCCTCTTGGGGCTACATCCACAAATATCTAGCTTCTCTGCTCTTTTATTGATTCTACTACAAAATCTTGCGCTGCGTGCATTACATCTTCAGTAATACAATCAAAATTGAGCGGAATAACCCTCTATGAGGCTGACTAGATCACACCGGGCTCCTCATCCTGTGACCTAACCCTCAAATACTAACTTATTTGACTCTTCTAAAAGACTTATTACAATCAGTAGTTTTCCAACCAATTAACTCTTAATAGTTAACTAGCATCTTTTCCTCAGTACAAGCTCTCTCTTCTTCTCCTTCATTTTTTTTGAACTAGCCCTCCTAGGTCCTTATTTATACTAATTTATAGGCTTATAGTCATTACAATGTTTTTCAAAAACCATAACCCTGTCACAATTAGGCTTGTATGCATGCGCACCACGTTGTTTTTCCTCCTACATGTTGTTTTTCCTTCTTTTTTTGCATGTTGTTTTCTTTCCATCTGTTGTGCACACTCCAAAATTAGGTCTTTCTTTCCAAAAATAGGTCTTTCCTCAAAACAGATCTTTCTCCAAAAATAGGCATGCGCCAAAAATAAACTTCCTTCTCAAAATAGGCATGTGCCCAATAAGCCCCCAACACTGACATTTGGCTCATCTCGATCCACTCAAGTGGTGCACGCTCCATGTACGGCATTTTCCAAGTTGTGGAACTTCTCTGCTAGTTCCTTCCCTTTTTCCCTCACTTACGCAACTTTGTTTGTTAGCGCCTAAACTATTTGTGTTGTTATCTCTTCCTGTAGTAACGTTGTGCCCTTTGAATGTGCATATTCCATGCTTGTCTTCTCTTCCTCCAACTGCGCAATCATCTGTGTTGCTTGTTCCTAGAGGGGCTCCAATTGGGCTTGCCTTTCTCTCTTATTCATCTACGTTTCCTTTAACTTTGTCTCCATAGTCTTCATTTCCTGGGTTCCCTTCAAGCGCTCAATAATACTCATGGTTTTCTATCGTTGCTTTAACTCATGTATGGATGCACCAATTTTCTCCTCTTGTTGGTTCAACTTTTGGACATTTTCATCCTCTTCCAAAATAGTCCAAATCTGCATAGTTTTGTCAAACAGTTCAGCGACTTCCCTTGCTTCCTTTGTCATATTCGCTATATGGAGTGTGGATTTTTGTTCTCTTTATTCTAGAACCTCAAGACAAGTCATAGGATTAAGTTTTTTTTTAGCTCCTCGATTTCCTTCCTATATCCCTCAATCGTTTGTGAAATGATTTTTATATTTTCTTATGCACTCCTCTCTGGTGCTTGCGCGCTATTTTGAATGTGGTCATATATCGTTGTTATCCCCTACTCTAGCTTGTTAGCACATTCTTTCTCCTCCTCTTTCTCTGAGGTCAGTTGGTCATAAGTGATTTGTAACATTTCGATGACTCCCCTACCTACCTCTAAGTTAGTGGCATCTGTGGGAGCTCTGGATTTTACTTCTTACATTATACTGGCCTGGAGTCAGTATAATTCCTTGGTGGGTATCTACGCCATGACTACCTCAAAATGGTAGATTTCCCCCATGGGTTTCTGCATAGTCTCTTGATCCATTCTAACCATTTTTTGTGTGACTGTGAATGTGTCCCTACCTTGCACTACCAGATGAATTATCTCCTCTCCTTCTTTTTGCGTAGGGGGTCGATGTGTATTTTCATGTCAATGCATTGTGGCCTATGGTCCTGCATGACTCTATAACTTCATGGAATTCTATGAGTTTGGACATGATCTCTTCTCTTTGTGCCTCTACAACATGAACCACCTCTTCCCCCTTCTCCTAGACCTTGTATGCAATGAACTTAGCATCATCCTTTGTCAGGGTGATGACTGGGTCTTCCATGGTATACTTCATATTTTTACGTGTCTCTTCTATCTGCGATGTCTTCCTTTTTATCTATGAGGGATGTGCCCCACTCGTTGTAACATGTACCCTTTCCTCACCATCCTATTATGTGTCCCTCTTTCTCGCATCTTGTTGACTGTTTGTCCTGGTCATTGTTATTTTCCTCCTTGGTATTTTTGGCACTGTGTTACTTCCTGACACCTAATTCTGCATTGCACCCTTCCTAGTTTTATCAACTGGGCTATTTGTTTTTGTTTATGGACCTGCTTCAACCTGCCCCTTGGGCTTGGTGGATTTTGTTGTGGCTATCTTTGTTGTTTGTTTTTCTACTGGAATATTCCACTAGACTGGCCAGTCTCTAATTATCCAATCAATTTCTTCCTTTGTGACACAATATTGCATCCCTGGCCATGCCTTATTTAGATCCCTTGCGGCCTAGATCCACATGTGGTGCTTGGATGCCTTAAACTTGGTTATCCCTTCACTTTCCTAGACTACCTCCATAGGAATGTGCCACACATTGGTTGTGAATTGTTGTATTTCTTCAAGCAACATTGAAAATACTGTGTTATTTGTCTGCTAATTTTTATTTTCCTTGGCCTGCCAGAGGGACTCAATATCTAGCCGCATAGCACTTTCCTTTATTATCTAAAAAGGCTGAAAACTTTGGCTCATGCCATCCTTCCAAAGCTATAATAATGATGATCCAAGAATAATGGAACTCGGTTCCATTATCTTGTGCATCTCAGCAATCAATCAAAAATTGGTTCAGGAGGTATGGTTCCCAACTGAACATTACTCCTTCCGCGCACTGCGCAGCTACTGCAATGACTCTTTTTGGAGCCTCTTCTTTCCTACACTTCCTCAACAGCTTGCAATCCATGAGCATGTTGGAAAACCTTGTCCCATTGTCATTGATATCTCTAAGCACAATGCCCATGTTTCCCTTCCTGGTGCCAAATTATAATTTCACCAGTTCATCAATCTCCTTCTTACGTGTCTTGTTATCCAAGTACTCCTTTGGTTGTGTGCCTACTGTAGGTAATCTCGTAATATTGGAAATCAATGCCACATCAAGTTGTATCGCCATATCCATCCAAAGTATGTTTCCATGTACCCAGGCTAGCAACTATTTGACGCAAAGCCCTACATTTTTACCTCGCCCAAAGTGTGGTATGTCTAGGAGCTTCATTATCTTGAAGTTGTGAAGCCCTGTTATCCACTACAAGGGATCTATTATTGGGTTTCCTAAGGGTCCAATTTCCCCTGTATTTTCTAGGTAGGATTCCTCAGACAAATCTGGGAATTTGGTCACATCACGCACATCGTGGTCTAAGTACCTTAGTTTAGGTACTTTTCTAAGCATGTCGTCCACCATGACCACTGCATCTTGGAGGTATGGAATTGTAATGTTTGTGGCATCTTGCACCTTTCTTTTCTACATGATAGAATATGGGCCTACCTATGTTATTTCTATGTCATATTTTCCCCCCTCAGAGTCCGGCTAATTGGTGATGTCCTCGACCAACACCTCTTCTTCGTCGTGGCCATGTTGTTGACCCGTCATTTCATCAGGTTTCACCAGTATTTCAAAATTAGGGTTTGGAATACCAATTCGAGTCCCGGAACTCTGCCCTACTTCCCCTTGTGTCGTTGTCGATGTTTCCTCCTCAAACTATGTCAAGCTGATTGAATCTATCTCAGAAGTAGTGACATCTTCAAGATCGATGACATTCTTTGGATCCCTCATCCTTTCCTTCTGCATTTGACCCTGTCAGGTAACTTGTACGTACTGGCCTAGAGTGCCAAACTTTGGTGGTATCATCTTTTATCCAATTTGAACACTCACTCACTTCTTCACACAATTATAGCTAGGGCACACACTTGTATCTTTCTATGTTCTCAAAAATATCTAAGTTTCAAACTAACACATTCTTTCCACACTTTATAGACCCGGTCGTAATTGTTTTTCACTTTTTTTGTGCATTTGCGCTGAGTGCAATTTTTCATGCACGTTGTCTTTCTATGTTGTCACAGTAATTGTTGCACGCAACTTTTTTCCCACTTTCCCATTGTTCAGAAAACTTCTGCATCTTTTTGTGTTGTTCTTTTTCTATTTTTGTATTCATTTTTCTTCTTTTTCCACTTTTATTTCTTTTTCTCAATTTTCTTTCCTAATATCTACTATAGTACACTATATACATGATTTTTTTATTGCGTTGTAACTTTTAGGAGTTAGTAGTTCATTTTTCCCTGTACAGTTTCAATCGACTATCGCTGACCATTACTTTCAATTATTTTCCTCCCAAGTCCTTTCGTTGCACAGATCCCCCATTTGTGATAGTATTTACTTCATATGGCCCTAGGCAATGCATTATAAACTTACCAGGGTGTTGCAAAATTTTGTTGTCATAGAGAAGAACTAGGTCTCCCTCCTTAAAGATCTTATTTTTAATATTTTTGTCATGTTAGGATTTGTCCCTTTCTTTCTATACTTTCTGGTGAAATCCTGCCAAAATCCTATCCTCTTCCATTTCCATTAATTGACTTAACCTCTCCTGTACTACGTCTCTTTTTGTCATGTTGTTAATTGTTGCTACACACAGACTGGGTACCAGAAATTCTAATGGAACTGTTGCTTCCTATCCATACACCAATAGGAATTGTGTATGTCCTAACAACTTATTTCATGTGGTCATGTATGCCCATAATACTGCTGGTATTTTCAAGTCCCAATTATCCATGTTCACATTGTAGATCTTAGTCAAAGAATTTTCCAAAATCATATTGAAAGCTTCTACTATCCCATTTGCCTGAGGATGATATGGTGTACTCGTCTGGTGATAGACTTCAAAATCCTCATTCATATCCATGATGGTATTATTAATAAAATGAGTGCCTTGGTCACTCATCAGAATCCTGGGGCATCTAAATCTAGTGATCACTTTCTCAAATAAGAAGTGTGTTGTTGTCTCTATGCTACAATATTTTATTGGTGTTGCTTCTTCCCATCTTGTTAAGTATTTGGTCACAGTAATGATATATCTTGCTCCTGACTTTTTTGATGGTGGATTAATAGGTCCAACAAAGTCTATTGTCCATTTTTCAAATACATGCAGAGTTACTTGTGGTATTAGGGGCATCTCATCCCTTATGTTGGGTTTGTCAACCCTCTGACAGAAATCACAGTTCTAGCAATATCCCTTGGCATATTTATGAACTTTTGGCCACCATAATACTGCACGCAATACCTTATGTGTGGTAGAATTTCCTACATACTTTCCTCTAGCTATACCTTCATGAGCTTCTGCTAAAATCCTAGATCATTCATTTTCCAATACACACCTTATCAAAATGTTATATGCGCCCATCTTATATAAATGACCTGAAATGAGTTGATATTTTGTAACTCTAACTACCAAGTTTTTCTTCTGTGCAGTGCTAAAGTCTTATGGTGAAACCCATGTACTTAAGTATTCAATAATATTAGTGAATTATTCATCATCTACATGTACTAAAAATAAATGTGCATCAGGGAAGTTGTCTTCCAAGTTAGTAGGTTCTTCTCCATTTGTTACCCTTGATAGGTGATCAAGTCCTGCATTAAGCTTTCCTAGTTTGACTATCACTTTGAAATTGAATTCTTGGAATAATAACATCCATATAAAGATCCTTCCCCCCAGCATTGGCTTGTTGACTAGATATTTGAGGGCAGAATGGTCTGCGAACATTTTAAAGTGTTTACCCAGTAAATAGTGCCTGAATTTTTGAAGTGCATATACCATTGTTAGGCCTTCTCTTTCTGTGGTGTTGTAATTCTTCTCATATTCTGAAAACATTCTACTTGCAAAGGCTATAGGATGGTCTAAGTCCCCTATTCCTGGTTGAGCCAGAATTGCTCAAAGTGCTATGGTTGATGCATCTACGTGCACATGAAATGTCTTTTCCCAATCCGGAAATAATGATATAGGTGTTGTGACCATGTTTTCATTTAGAGTTTCCAATCCTTCTTGATAGTCCTCATTCCACTGAAATATGGTGTCTTTCTTTAACATTTTTTTCATTGGTGCAGTAGTCTACGCATACCCCTTTATAAATTTCTTGTAATAGCTTGTATGTACCAGTGTTTCTCTTAACTGGCATACTAAATTTGGTGGTGATAAATTCACAATGACTGCAATCTTAGCAGGGTCAACCAGTAAACCTTGTTTACACACTATATGTCCCAAAAATATCCCAAAAGGTGTACCAAAAAATAATTTCTTAATGTTTAATGATATCTGGCATTGCATGCACCTTTCCAACATTAGTCTTAACACTTCTACAGTGTCCTTCAAAAGACTATGCATAGTCCAATCATCCAGATATACTTCTAGAAAATGATGTATAAATTCCTTAAAAGCAGCTATGACTACCCTTGAAAATATAGTTAGTGCATTCTTCAGTCCAAAGGGAATGACTGTATATTGGTAGGATCCTCATTCTGTAGAAAAATTAGTCTTATACCTGTCCTGTGGAGCTATTTTGATCTAATGGTAACCTGAGAATCCATGTGTGAATGAATATGCTTCATGTCCTCCCACATTCTCTAAGATCTCATCTGTAAAAGGGGTATAGAAAGGTCCATGTAAGCAAGAATCGTTGAGTTTCCTCAAATATACACAAATCCTAATCCCCCCTTACTTCTTTTCTTGGACTACCATGGGACTAATCCATTCATATTCTTCTACTGGTTCTATGATTCCAGCTTCCAGCATTCGGTCAATTTTTTCTTTCACTTTCTGCTTATACACTGGATTTACTCTATAAGGTATCTATCTAATAGTTCTAGCCTCAGGTTTAAGGGGTATCTCCATCTCACCTAGCTCCCCTACTATGTCTTTCATCTCTATAAAGGTCGTTGGAAACAAGTCACTGTATTCGCGCAGTAACTTTGTTATTCTTTCTAATGTTTTCTCATCCCAATAGTCTCCAATACTTGCCATTTTAGGATTGTCATTTGTCCCAATGTTGACTTTATTAACTTTGATTGGTGCAGCAAATACTTTTGACTCTAGATATGGACCTTCCACCTCTCTCTCTCCCTCAATCTATGTGATCTGAATGTTGCATGGATCATCTTCATCTGGTGCTTCCTCTTCAACATGATAACATGAGAGTAATTCTTTGACTGTCTGTCTATTATGTTCTTGATATTTTGTTATGGTTTCAACCTCTGGTTCATTAAAAAATATCACTCCTTGTTGTTGATGATTACATATGCGTGAGATATCCTCCAGGCCATAGACCTGACAGAGACCATGAGTTGGGTGTGTGGTTCCTATCTGAGACAGAATTGAAATTTTGTGCTGGCCTCCTCCTTATAGAGAGTTGATATGAAATCCAGATGATTATCATGTTTAACATAGTGAGAAAGAAGATATGTTGAGTTAGACATGCCTATGGTTGAGCAAAGGTGAACGTGTGAATTCCCATGAGCTGGGTGCACCATTCTGAGACAAATATGAAACGATGTATTATCCTCCTCTGAGAAGAGAGTTTAGATGATGAACTCCATATGACTCTCTTGTGTAATGCAGTGGGAAAGAATATATGTTGAGTTGTATATTCATGTGGATGATCATAGGTGAACGTGATCATAGTGGTTGAGCACTAGTGAGTGTGGTTCTCTTGTGAGACTGTGAGCATTAAAAGGGGGCCCTAAATCCATTTGTTGATTCATGAGGATCGTAACAAGCTGGCAGGAGGCTTGTGATAGGCCAGCCACATACTATTGGAGAAATAGTTAGAAATTGAGGTAGAGGAACCCAGAGTAGAGGAGAGACGAAAAACAAGGGACAAGGCTCAACACCTTGACTGAAACCGAAATCATTTTTGTATACGAAGATTAAAAATATGGAGAGACCGTGAGGTTATTCATCCTTTTTCTCTCAAATACAACATACTTATCCCCTCTTACAACGATCATATCAATATTTCTCTGGTGACCTACCTCATCTTCAATCACCTCAGTGGTCAACAACCATTAAATGGAATAAGAGATAATTGGATCCCAATTGTACCCATATAAGAATGAAGTTACATTTTAAATACTGAGTTTTTCCTATCCAAAGATCGTAAAAATCAAACCATGGGTTATGGATCAATCTCTTCTAAATACATGTTTTGGAAATAAATTGGCTATAAGAGGTTGAATTTTCAAGAACCTAAACTCTTATCATAAGATCTGTGAAACTTGAATAAGACAATAGAAAACTCCTTCAATCGGAGTTGGTGATGGTAAAGATGAAATAGTCACTTTGAACACTCAAACCTGGGTCCAAACCCCCTTGAATACATGTTGTTGTGTCAATGCGGCCAACATACTGCATCCAAGGCCTGGTGGAAGGCCTGACAACAATGACAGCTCACAGATGTAGTGTATCTCAATGGTTGAGGATAGCTGCAAGTCCTAGGTGAATTCAGTCATGGCATCTAGTCTAGACCTAGAACCCACTTCATCAACAAAGGGCCATTTAACAAACCAAAATAAAAACAACAAAGATGAATCATGAAGTCACAACCACATATCTAGTATATCTCAATGTTTGAGGTGCAAGTCTTGGTTGAACTTGGCATGATAGATACCCCTAAATTATGGCATCCAGGTCAAATGTAGAGTCAACATTCTGAGCAGTTACTTGAATTGAAAGCTTGAGTGCTTTTGATATTGCGAATATATGAGGAAGGAAATTTTTTAGTTGAGAAGTATGGAAAAGAGAGTATGGAATCCTTGACATCATTTACAACTACAATTCATGATCTTCTATTCCATAAGGAATGTATGAATCTTAGAGAAGTGAAGTCTCTACACAAGTTAAATCATTCCAGCATCATAAAAGCTCAATTAGGTAGAGGATATTTCGGGAAGAAGTCTGTGATCTAAAATTGAAGAAGACTTGAAAAACTTGAATAAATATTGCAAGTGAAATGTTATGTGTTTAAAGCAACATGATCAATTTGCAACACATAAATTAAGGATTACTTATGCAAAATACACATAGACAGCAGCATAAACAATGAACATCAGCCCATAAACATAGCAACTTGATAAAGGAGTTCACCCCTCTCTGGGCTACATCTCCTGGTCCAGCTTCCAATGGATCATTATTATTAAATTGCTCAAAGTGCTCAAAAACATGCCTTACAATGCTCAAAATGATAAACCGACTGCTCCAATGGCTTCCCAGCGTCCCAAAACCCCTGTCTGGGCTCTTTCGGCACCTCAATCGATCGAAAAATGAAGAAGTTAGACCTCCTGGAAGTCTCCCTCTTCAACTTTGCTGTCTCTGGTTCTACAAATCGCACCCTTCCCCTTTCAAACCTGGCTCACACGCTTATTTAAGCATAAAAACTTAGTCTCGTACACAACCGTGCACCGGTACAACCTGTAGGACGGTTAAGGGCACGCCAGCCCCTAACCGCCTAGGCATCTGGGCACATGGCGCATGGAACCATAGGCTGGGCGTAAAAATGGTTTAACCGTTTGAACCGTGCAAACGGTATAACTCCCGCGCAAATGTATAACCGTGCGCATTACACTATGGTATA
>ML811963.1:92750-117944 GCA_009831015.1 Picea engelmannii
GTTGTTGAAGACGGCCTTGGAGAGCATGCTCCAAAAAAAACTCTTTTCACACAAGAAAAAAAATTCGCTTCTCGATGACAACAAGGGTTAGATCTCGGTTAGCTTACCCGAAAGATGCACCTTTTCCTATCTGTTTCTGATTTTTCGAGATCGCACAAGGCGCAGGGCAAAGAGAATACGCATATCTAAAAGAGTAGCAGCCCGGAAATAAAAAATACAAACCGAAATAAAATCAAAACTTTGCAAAAAAATTTAAAAATGCGTATTCAGACTTTATACCTCCGGATCTGACTGTAATGGTCGTATCTTGGGCAAACGAAAACCTTTTCGAGTGAAACGAAAAGTGTTCCTGGCTGAAATGAGTGCTCCAGACGCAATGGAACAGTGATCTTAGCCCAAAAATGTACAGAAATTCCAGAAAATGGAGATGAGTCAACTCGGCTTCACGATCTTGATCTACAACAGGAGCGGGTCTTCAAACAGGCTCTGATACCATGTTCGACAACACAGGTATTCCAAAAGAGGATGAACACCTTCAGTAACCACTCACATAACTATATCAAAGATCAACACACCGATGTTTTCACGTGGTAAAACCCCTATGGGGAAACATCCACGGCCACAGCCAACGCGGCCACTTGGAGCAGTTTATTAATGCAAAGAAAAAGATTACAGAGAGATTTTACAAGAGAGTTTCTCACAATCGATCATTGGCAAATGACCCTCCATTCTCTTTAAATAGAGATCATGGACCAATCGGGTGTTAATCCACGGATCAATGGTTGTTAAGATCGAGGAGAGTATGAACCGTCAGATCACTCTATGTCGGGAACATATCGTGACCATCGGATTTCCTAACTACAAATGCATACTAATGCATACTAAAGAAACACACTTTTACCTAACGACATATTAGACCAAGTAGATCTTAACTAACTCCTAAGTGTCTAAATATCCTAACAAGAGGGAGGCCCAAAAAGGGTATGAAAAAAGGGGAGGAGGATCGCCTCTCAGTTGAGCTAGGCATACGTTCAGTCGTTGAATAGCCCATGAAGTTTACCCACTGTTCAGTGCCAGTTGGGACTACCAGTAGGGAAGGTCAGAGGGGAAAAGGAGGTGAAAGAGCATTGGGTTCTCCCAATGAGAGTTCTGCTCAGTGGTTAGAACAGGCTAAATTGATGATAGTCGAACTCTACCAAGAGACCAGAGAGTTGTGGCGTCAGTTAGCAGCGAAAGATCAAGAGATATCGTCGTCGTTGGGTCGCGTAGGAAGCACGGTTTTGCTGCAGAGGTAGCTTCAGGAAGCACAAGATACAATTGTGCAACTGCACGAGGTGCAGCGGATGGTGGGAGAGAAGAACACAGTGCAAGGCGTGAGTAGTAACCCAGGGAAAGGCATAGTGGGTGATCTTGTGCCTTGCACTTCTCCTGAGTGATGTTTGGAAAAAATATCCTTTTTCTCTTCTGTTGTAAAGAAATTCGTCTTTTTACTGCCACTGGGTTAGTTGGTCGTGGTGTTGACGTGGCTTAGTTATATGTGATGCAGATTTGGTGGGACCCCTTTAATACTAAGTATCGAGAGTAATTTGAATGTATTATGCATTCTTATGGATGCAAAGGGGAAAATTAATTGTGTTTTCTCATCATAAATCATTAGGTTGCACAAATTATTAGATCTTGTAATCATTATTGTGGAACTGTGGGTTTGTTGATATGTTTCCTTTTGTAAAATTTATGGTATCAATTGATGCTTACATGGCATTATTGACCCCGGGTCATTAGAAACATTTAGCTATAAAAGGAATTCATTGATAAATAAGGATCTTACTTGGGACCTCACTCACGTCGAAAATACTAAAACTAGATACTATGGGTGCTGACATCGAGTGGTATTGGAAAAAGGTAAAGTTTTTCTTCACGGGTTAACACATTATAATGTTTTTGACGCCTAAAATATATCAGGGGTCGAAGGTCGGCAATGTTGCTCCTTACTTTGGCACGTTGCTCACTATTACCTTTTTTCTTCTGCCAAAACCGAATGGATCAGCCTTCGACAAAATCCTTTCTAAGGTTATTTGTGGGAAAGAAACTCTTTCATCGACCGATGCCGATGAAGGTCGGTACTTGCATACTTTGACTTTCCAAACGATTTCCACCACCTTTATCTTTCTCCGATGCCAAATTTATCAAGTGAGTCGGGGAAACTCTAGGTTGCCGATTCGTGCAAACAGTCGACGAAGAAGATTGAGTGGTACCCAAAAAAGAAGATTTTCATAGATTTTTTAGGGTGTGTTGAGTGCTCAACAAATGGAAATTCACTAGGCGAATGCAAAATCTCTAATTCCTCTTTGCTCCCGCACACAATTTATTCATATCTACATATATTAAAATATATTTATTTATTATTATTATTATTTATTTTTTTTATTTTATTATTATTATTCAATGAAAGTATCGTTTTAGGGCTTGGCCATTTACTGGGAAGGCGTCAAGTTCCCCCCTTAGGTTTTGCAATCGATAGGTACCTGCCCCGATTCTCTCGGCTACTTGGAAGGGTCCAAGCCATAGGCTTTGAAACTTAGAGTGTTTTCCCTTAGGTTCATTTTCTTTGTCACACTTAAGCACTAAGTCTCCTATCTCGAAGATCTTTTCTTTAGCCTTATGCTTATCAAACCATTGTTTCGCTATCTGTTGGTGAGCCAGGAATTTTGACTTAGCCTTTTCTCTCTCCTCATCCAACATGAGCAGAGTGTCAATTCTCCATTGCATGGTCGACGAGGGTTCTTCATGGGAGTCTTGGGCCAATTGAAGAGATGGCAGATAGAGCCTGTTCGGAAGGATAGCTTCTTGCACGTAGACTAAGAAGTATGGGGAATTTCCTATGGCTTATTTGGGTGTGACCCTATCGGCCCATAGGGCATTATGAAGTTGATTATGCCAATTTCTTTGGTTATCTGTAATCGTATTTTTTAGTATCCTTACCAGGTTTTTATTAGTTGATCATGCCACACCGTTTCCCTGTGGGTAGTAATTCACAGAGTACTTGATTATAATTCCTTTATCCAGAGAAAACTCAGTCAATAAGGTAGAAGAAAAGTAGGTTGCATTATCAAATACCAGAACAGAGGGGATGCCAAACCTTGTGATCAGTTGTTGTTCTATAAATTGAATTACTACCTTCTCGTTTACATGAGTCACAGGAATGGCCTCTAACCATCTGGTGAAATAGTCGGTAGAAGTAAGAATGTACTTGTGGAGTTTTGAAGAACTAGGAATAATTTATCCTATGATATCCAACCCCCACTACTCAAAAGGCCTGGAGACAGTCACGGGCTGAAGTGGGATTGATGCCTTTTTCTCCTTTCCGACACTTAATTGGAAAGTCTTACAGTTCCTAGCATGGGTATGAGCATCTTTAAACAAGGTGGGCTAGTAATAGTCAGCTCTCAGAATATTATGGGCGGTAGTGTTCCCTGCAAAGTGTCCTCTGGCGGGACTATCATGGAGTTCCATCAGCACCTTGTCAGTGTCTTCTCGTTCGAGACATCTCAATAATACCCCATCATAGTTGATCTGGAAGAGTACCTAATTTATAAGATGATATTGTGCAGATTTCAATCTTAGGGCTCTCCTTTCCTTAGGTTTGAGGTTCTCGGGACAAGCCCCATGATGAAAAAGATAATTCAAATCCTTGTACCAGGAGTCTTGTCTTGGGGAGATGTATGCTACTTCGTCACACCATAGTGCCATTTCGTTTTCCCACCCAGAATCCTCATTTTCTTTATCCTGGGCTTCGGTTGTGAGCTTACACAGACCTTATCCTTTTACTAGCTTGGTAGGTTTTATATCTAGATCAAATTCCTGGACTACTTCCATCTAGTTCCCCCTTCTTTCCCCCATTTATTGTTGGGTAAACAGGGATCAGACCGCAAGGTGCAGCACAATCACCTTAGCGTGATTTTAAGAATGTAGGACCTAAAATGTTTTACTGCATTATAAACCGCATAGGCTTATTTATCTATGGCCGGATAATTGAGCTCAACTCCTTGAATATTAGTACTCATAAAGGACACTGGGGATTCCTTGTTGTCATCATCTTTCTAGGTCAAAACTGTCGCTAGCAATTGGTCGGAAGCGAAAGTATAAAGGGAAAAGTCTCTTTTAAAATCGGGACTTCGCAACACTGAAGCCCGGGATATGGTAGATTTTATATTATTGAAAGCATATTTTTGCTCATCATCCCACTTGAAATCGGAATCCTTGCAAATCATCTTTTGTAAGGGTTTGATAATTTCGGCGAAATCGGGGGTGAATTTCCTCACAAAGTTGATTTGCCTGAAAAAGGACTGCATGCCTTTCTTGTTATGGGGTAGCAGGAGTTGAGATATGGCCTTAATTCATTTTGGATCTATGTGGATACCTTCTTGAGATATAATATGACCTAACAACTTACCTTCCTCAACATCGAAGATGGTTTTCTTAGGATTTGGCGATATACCGTATTTTCGACACCTTTCAAAAATCTAAGTTAAGTGTTGGATGTGTTCTTCCCTATTCTTCGAATACATTATTATGTCATCTAAATATACTACCACGCACCTATTGATAAGCCCCTGAAAATCCATGTCCATGGCCCTTTGGAAGGTTGTTCCTACATTGATTAACCCAAAAGGCATCCTTTATAAGCGAAGGTTCCCCATTTGGTTTAGAAGGTGGTTTTTAAACGATCTTCCTTTGAAACCAACAGTTGGTTGTAGCCTGAGAAATTGTCTAGTAAGGAAAAAATATCTAAGCCCGACACGGTCTGCAGGAGTTGCTCCATAGGCAGGACCGGATAATTTTCCTTTTCTGAAGCTCTATTGAGGTTCTGAAAATCTACACAAAGTCGGATTTCTCCCGATTTTTTCCGTACTGGGACAAGATTTTCCACCCAGGAAGAATGCCTAACCTGAAAAATTATCCTCGCATCTAAAAGCTTCCTTAATTTCTGATACATGAGAGGCTCTAGGGACGGGTGATACTTCTGGAGCTTTTGTTGGAAAGGTTTCATTTCAAGTTTCAACGGGATGGTGTGTTGAATAATGCGGGTATCGTACGTTCTCAAATCCTTGTAGGGCCATGCGAAGACATCCTGGTATTGTCTGAATAATTTGAGGTAGGCTTTCCTCTCTTCCTTAGACATAGTTTTTCCAAGATTAACATTCTTCAGGTTCTCTGGAATCCCAAGATTCACAGTTTCATGGAGGGGGAAAGAGCTACCAGTATTCGCGTTTTTGGGTCCTTTAAAACGATCCTTTAGATCAAACAGATTTTCTAGATTAGCTACTCCTTTTGGGATTGTGTGAGCCTTCAACTTTCCAACATATTGTTCTTTTTGGGGATTAGTTCCAGTTGTTTTCTCTCAAAACTCTTCATCATCTATGGCTAGGTATTTGAAACTGTCTTGGTTGGTCAAGAAGTTTAGGATTTGCTCATCACCTTCAAAGACTTTCCAATTGGAAATATTGTTCGGCACCGATGGTTTGTAGAGAAGATCTACAGTGAATCAGGAGGCTTCATGGTCTTCTAGATGTGACAGTCGAGACGTGGATGTGGCCAAGGAGTCAGAAAGAACGTTATTTTCTCTCGGGATTGCGGTAACATTGAAAGCGTCAAAACGCTCTATTAGCCTATGCACCTCCTGCTGGTAGTTCTTAATATGAGGCAAATTACAATGAATAGTATTCCTCACTTGTCTAATAATGTTCTCAGAATCCCCTAAAACCTTCAATTCCTTGACACCCAGATCTATGGCTTTCTTTAATCCTTGCACTAGGGCTTCATACTCAGCAGTGTTGTTGGTACATTCAAATTCTAGCCTACAGGATAGGAAATAACGTCGTCCTTTAGGATTGATAAGGATACACCCTGCTCCTGACCCTTCTTGTGATTTAGATCCATCAAAGTAGAGGGTCGAAATATGTGGAAGGTAATCTCCCTTTCTTCATTCTATATTGATTTCTTGCTTACCGATCTCTTGTCCCGTAAGCTCAATCGCAGGATTTTGGCAAAAGAGAGCGTTCTCTATCGGCGTCGGTTGTTCCCCTTGAAAGATTATTTTAGATTTTTGGGTAAGAGGAACAACAGACATTAGAGGAGAAAATTCCCTGAAGTTGGAATCATAGGAGTAATTGCCCAATACCGGGAAATCGATAGACGCGGGTTCATTCAGGGTTTCTAGGTCGGTGATCGTATGCTTCAGATATCTTTCTCTGTCGATTTTGATCATGCTCTTGTATCCCTTTAGTGGTAACCAAAGGTGTGCCCAGTCCATACTAAAATACCCATTCATATTCTCGGACCAATCAAAACTCAATAGTGGTCCATATGCCTCTGGGATATCTACTACAATGATGTCAATTATTTGCACGAAATTAGGATGTGTCGCTATCCTGATCATTACATCTTTGAGTTCTCCCATAACTTTGACTTGGGTTTTGTCCATTTGTATGACATGCTTATCACTTTTGAGAGGGACAATACCCAGTTTATTACAAACGTCCAAGGGAATTACATTAGAGGACGCTCCAGAATCTACCAAGCAATTGTGAAGATTCCTATTAAAAACTTTGAACGTTAAAAGGAAAGGTGGTACAAAAGGATTCTCCTTCTTGCCTTCTGAGTAGGTATTTATGGTTGGATTGCTTGCCAAATTTGTCAAGGATAGATCCTTCTTATGGCTGTTGCTTGTAGTCGGGTCTTCTATCGAGCTCTGAGCTTGCAACAGAAAGTCTTTCTGCTGAGGAATCCTACATATATCCATAACCGATATATTAGCCTTCATCTTTTTCAAATATTCGACTACATTGTAATCCAGGTTGGGAAATTCCTTGGTATAGATGCTTATAGGATTTTCTCCAGGAGAGAAAGGTATTTTCGAGCAATCAGTAGTTAACTTACTTTGCGAGGCCCGGGCGACGTCGGCATTTTTTGAGTCGGGTTGAACTTTACTACACGTCTGCACTACTGAAAATTTTGTGGGTTGTTCTCGATACCCAAACAAATCATACGAAGACTTGATCACATCGGGATCCCATATCAACATGGTTGTGTCTCGTGGTGGGTCAGCTTCTTCCTGATCGGCAATATTAATGGTCGAACTGCTTGACTGTTCGGTTAGTAAGACTTCGTCCAGAAAACGATTGGCCATTAAATTCATGGTGTGGACCCGTTGAGAGCATTCTCTTTCAGAGTAGTTCTCTTGGTGATAGGTGCAGAAATAATCAAACGCAATGTTCCCCAGGTCAATGTTTAGGTTGGCTGGGGGAGGCTCAATTTCTTTGAAAGGATGGTTTCTTTTAAAGAAAGGCTTAGGGTCTTTGTCCTTGGTTTCCTTCCCCTACGCTTCTTTTCATGTCTATAATTTCATTTGATAGTTTCTTGACCATGCGCTGCAGATTTTCTATATCTCCATTACCTTTATTGGGAGTTTGTTCAGCCGGTTTCCTTGGTAGTCTAGTCAAAAGGAGTCCTCTCCTAGGAGGGGGTTGACTTTCTTTTCTTACTAGAGAGGCTTGGCCTTCTTTACATCCTTTCATCTAAAATTCTATCATCCTGGCCTCTTCAAAATTCTCCGCGAGGGTTTTCTTGGCGGCTCTTTTAACAAACATGGAAATAGAAGTCGGAAGCGCATTGGCATAAACCTCAATTTGAAATTCTTGAGTGGGTTTCGCCATGGGCTGGAACTTGTTTAATATGGTCGTGAATCTTTGATTGAAATATTTGACCCTTTCTTTTGGGGTCATGGTGGTTGCGAACAACTCAACCATCAGGGCTCCTGTAGTAGTTTCTTCCGCAAATTTGTCTAGAAAATCCTTTTGGAATTTAGTCCAGCTAGTTATAGATCCTACTAGCAAATTAAAATACCACGTGGAAGTAGAGTTTTCAAACGTGTAGGGAAAAATTCTACATACTAGGTCTTCATGTTGAATGTTCACAAGTCTAATCGCAAGTATGAATTTCTTGATATGATCTTCAGGCAAGCCTGAAGTTTCAGGGTCGTACTTGGGGAGCAGCTTTTCCGGGTGCCGGGGAAGATTGTGTACTCGTCCAGGGATGGCCACGACGTCTTCGGCCAACCAAGGCTGGTTGTCTTGAAGTGGAACTTCTCTTTCCTCCTCATGACCATTCTTCCCTTCCATACCTTTGGAGTCAGATTCAATCTCTTCTTCTTCCAAAAAGTCATCAGGCTCAAGGATGTTGTCATATGGCATTTCGAGGATGAGATCAAGAGGTTCTTGGATTTCGGTAATCGTGAAGTCTATTAAGTCTTCGAAGGAGTGTAAGAAAACTTCATCGGGAGTGCTAACCATCGGTCTGGTTTGTTGTTTTCTCCGAGGGAGGATGGGAGTTAAGGACAACGCACTGATTTGTCAAGCAAAGGCTCTAGTGATTCTCCTGAATTGATTCATTTCCTTGTGAGGGAGGGCGTAGGCTCTGGTGATTCTCCTGAATTGATTCACTTCCTCGTGAGGGAGGCCGTAGGGTATTTCAGGGTGAAAAGGTTATTCCTCGGACTTGGGTGAGTGACCCATTTCGGGAGTACTCAGTAAGTGTGGGTTTTCTGTTGGATGACTAGCCATGCATGTGGATTGTTACAAATCTGTAGGTTGTTCGAAATGTTATACAAGTTATATATTCAGCCATTCATTCTCAGGTCCTCCTTCTAGCACCAATTATGTTGATGGGTCTTAAATCCCTTGATTCAATAGCAGAAACCAAACCTGCCACTAAGGCCAACTTAGACTCTACAGTGTTTGGGATGGAATGGTTCTCCAGATCTTGCGATCCGGCCAATTTATCGATGGGATTTGTATTTTCTTTTGAAGGTTCTCCCTTTAGGTAGGACCGTTCTTTTTTGTATTTTCTCTTGAGTGGAGATGGTTTGAGAGACGCAAGACAGCATAAGCCAACTTGAAAAGCAACAGGATTGAATTTCAACTACTGGGAAGGGGATGAGCTTGGGATAACCCACTGCTCAAACATGCAGACAGTAATTCTATACCAAAGGGCCTAGTAATAATGCATTAACCAAATGAGCATCCAATTACTGCCTGAGAATCTAACTAACAGAAATAAAAACACATATGTAACCAAGATCATGGCAAGAAAAATAATTCATCTACCATAACATTCATTACATAACAACACAATGATTTATCTTCATCATTACAGAAAAGAACATCAAAACATTGCACCAGATAACTTGACAACAGAATCGATTGCTCTTACTCATTTACTGCATCATTTGTGGAACAGGATAGGAAGTAATTCTTCTCCAACTCCAATCACATACATCTGATAAAAATAGCTTGTCTTTGGTCCAGAAGGACTTCTCAATTCATAGCAGTCTCAAAATAATTATCAACAAACCAAAAAAAGAAATAGTTCTTACAACAACCATCGACCCCTGACTAATCAGTCGATGCCTTTATTTATAGCATAAAATTCAACCAAAATTAACGGCTAAATATAGTTCTGACCAAACATAAATCACCACATGGCGTGGTCATCCAACAGTTTCTTTAACAGTCCATCTGGGATATTTCTTGAAAAGGGTGACTTCTTTCATATTCAGGCCAACAGATCTTCGCATGTTTGAGCCGATGGGACTCTGTGTTGTTCCATTAGGGCTAGGTATACTCCTCTAATATCCATTGCATGCATTTGGAACTTTACCAAACTAGATTTTAGTAGTTACAACAAAGTCTGAGCTTTGATTGGGTATTTCGCGAACAATTGTACTCATCCTAGCTTCGTATCGTCTATCTTCGTACATTCTTCAGCCCATAGCAAGTCTTGCTCGGTGGGTGTCTTGAACACGTTACTTGAGTCGATAACTGATCGGGGAAGCCACACTCGGAGAGCCCAGAAACCATTATTGCACTGATGATTCAGCTTCGGTGTTCTTTTCGAATCCTTCGACGAAACCATAGGATGAACTTTGTTCAGTAATAAGGGAGGCTTCTTTCTTGAAATTAAGACGACGGAGTTTAGCAATTTCAAATCAATTTGTGATAAGACGTAAATAAATTGAAAAGACTAATACGTACCTATGTAGCCCGCTAGTTTCAGTCATTTAATACTTACTTGATCTCAGTCGCTCCTTCGAATGACTTGTGATGACCTGGCGGAAGTCGTCGCTCCTTTGGTTAAAAGGAATTATGTCAGCATATCATGGGGTGGCAAATCAAGTACAACATCATGAATGTTTTAAATAGTAATATTAATTATTCCAACTTTGGTGCCCAAAAGAGACGTCGAAGGCGAGTGTGCGCGTGTATACTTCTCAAAGGGTTAGACATCATAAAAGGAAATATGTTACATGCTTCCAAAATCTATATTATCAAGCATGTAAAACATCATTAGTCGAATAACAGAGGTATGGGGCAAGGTCGGGAGGATCGTACCGGACGTTACTTGTAACTCTGTTTGGCGGTGTTTACATGCTCTGGATTGCATCCACCGAATAGTTGTGGTGCGTCGAGTCTTTAATAACCATGTCGCGGGGCATGAGTGTTTTACTGGCACGCTCTATTTCGCTCCTCTGTTTTTCTATAAATTCAGGGAGTTCTGGGGAAAAACTTACGCTCATGCCGAGCTTACATTCTCTAGATTTCTGGTATAGCAAATTCGTCTTGGCGAAGTCCTCTGTAGATGTTCCTCGTGCTCTGCAGATGCTCGAGTTATCACGTTGTTGCATAATAGGATCCCCATCCAACAAGGGTTGGGGTCTGCGGAGTAGTCGGAGTGCCAGGTCCGAGCCCCAGTGTGTCTGGGATTATTTTTTTTTAGCCTCCCATGTTCTTGAAATTCCAACAAGGGGTGTAGGTATTGACATGGAGGCGGTGTCAGCATCTCCTGCGAAGCTCGGGGTGAAAAAGGATACGTATAATAGAGTTATGACGGGAACTGTGTTTTCTCAGGAGCCGAAACCACGGGGAAGAGGGAGGCCCAAAAAGGGTACAAAAAAAGGGAGGAGGATTGCCTCCCAGCTGAGCTAGGAATATGTTCAGTCGTTGAGGATCCCATGAGGTTTACCCACTAGTCGGTTCCAGTTGGGACTACCGGTAGGGAAGGTCGGAGGGGAAAAGGAGGTGAAAGAGCATCGGGTTCTCCTGACGAGAGTTATGCTCAACGGTTAGAATGGGATAAACTGATGATAGCCTAACTCTACCAAGAGAACAGAGAGTTGTAGCATCAATTAGCATCAAAAGATCAGGAGTTACCATCGTCAATGGGTCATGTAGGAAGCATGGTTTGGCTGCAGAGGCAGCTTCGGGAAGCACAAGATACAATTATGCAACTACGCGAGGCGCAGCAGACTGTGGGAGAGAAGAACATAGTGCAAGGCATGAGTAGTAACCTAGGGAAAGGCATAGTGGGTGATCTTGTGCCTTGCACTTCTCCTGAGTGATGTTCGGACAAAATCTCCTGTTTCTCTTCTATTGTAAAGAAATTCATCTTTTTACTGCCACTGGGCCAGTTGGTCGTGGTGTTGACGTGGCTTAGTTGTATGTGATGCGGATTTCATGGGACCCCTTTAATACTAAGTATCGAGAGTAATTTGAATGTATTATTCTTTCTAATGGATGAAAAGGGGAAAATTAACTGTGTTTTCTCATCATAAATCATTAGGTTGCACAAATTATTAGATCTTGTAATCGTTATTGTGGCATGGTGGGTTTGTTGATATATTTCCTTTTGTAAAACTTATGGTATCAATTGATGCTTACGTGGCATTATTGACCCTGGGTCATTAGAAACATTTAGCTATAAAAGGCATTCACTGATAAATAAGGATCTTACTTGGGACCTCACTCGCATCGAAAATACTAAAACTAGATACTTCGGGTGTCGACATCGGGTGGTATTGGAAAAAGGTAAAGTTTTTCTTTGTAGGTTAACACATTATAATGTTTTTGATGCCTAAAATATATTGGGGGTCAGAGGTCAACGATGTTGCTCCTTACTTTGGCGCAGTCCTCACTATTACCTTTTTTCTTCTGCCGAAACCGAATGGATCGACCTTCGGCGAAATCCTTTCTAAGGTTGTTCGTGGGAAAGAAACGCTTTCATCATCCGACACCGATGAAGGTTGGTACTTGGCTACTTTGACTTTCCAAATGATTTCCACCACCTTTATCTTTCGTCGATGCCTAATTTCTCAAGTGAGTCGGGGAAACTCTGGGTCGTTGATTCATGCAGACAATCGATGAAGAAGATTGAGTGGTACCCAAAAAGGAGGATGTTCATAGATTTTTTAGGGTGTGTTGAGTGCTCAACACAACCCTTGGGTATAGACATGGATTCCAGGAAGTCATGTATGGAGGATTATGATATTTATATGATGACAATGACACATCCTTTATCTTCTTAGACACCTATGATAGCCACGACACATGAGGATATCAATGGCATTCATGATATGGTGGATGAGACTTGTGTGAGGATTTTACACCATGGACATATGGATATGAAGACACAGGAGGAGAGACGTGACTTGGAGATAGTTGACCTTACACATACCTACCAGTATGGGGAGAGGGAGTCACCTCTTTTGGAGATTCCATTGTTAGATCAGGTTGTGGAGACTGACAGTTTGATAGGATACTCACTTCCAAGACTAGTCCACGGTGATGAGGGTGCACTCTACATGGGTTGAAATGAACATATCTCATGTCTAGACACATTCGTATGGGATCCAAGTGCATATGAAATTAGCAGAGTTGATGCAGGAGCATCGCTCCACCTCAAAAACGTGCCAACATTCTAGCACATATGTGCGCATTCAAGGAGGGGAGAGGCGTCAGCCCTATCATTTTGCCCCAAATTTAAAATTTCAAATGGTATCTTAATGCAATTAAATCTTGTAAGGCTTGACCAGATCCGATTTATTTCCTGTGTATAGGTAGGAGATAAGGTTGCCTTTAATGGTTGACAGATTGATGGCTCTAGATTCAATTCAGACTAGATAGCCATTAAAGAAACTTCAATGTAATTAATGAGAGTTAGGTAGCTTTGAGGGAAAGGATCAAGGAGACCCTCTTTTGTAAAAGGATATTTGTATTAGATTCATAAGGAATTTAAGGGTGAGGAGAGTAGGGAGAGAAGAGAGTCGAGACTCAGTTGCAGTCCGAGCTCAAGCATTGTAATTAGTATTCTGATATTAATACAAAAGAACAGATTTCTTTGTTTATCGATTCATGTGTGGTGATTGTCTATGAATGTAATTTTTTGTTTATCTGTGCATATGTTGTAGATGTATGATAAGTTCCATCTACAACATGAAGATAGATTCCACTATCTGTTTAATATTTTTTGAGTTTTTTTGGGTTGTTTAGGCTATGCAAGGAGTGCACAACAGGTTATTGAAACTATGTAGTTAGTGCAAGGAGTGTGCATCTGAACTCTTTCGAGTCGGAGAAGAATGTGCTAGGAGGGAACACCAAAACATTCACAATGTCAAGAGGAGCCTCAAGGTTACTAAACACCTTGGAGGAGAGACTATGCAGAGGAGGCACAAAGAGAGAAGGAATTGTTGAAGATTTTGTAGAGCTCTGCCAGGAGGGAATTGAGCAGGTGCAAGTGTGCACAGGTGAACTCTATTTCGAGTTCTGAGAAGAGGAGTGTCAAGGAGAAGACACTCACAGAGTTACTAAACACTCTGTAGGCTCAGCAAAGAGTGCTTGAGCAGAAGTTGCCAAGAGGGCACATATATCCCTTCGAGAAACAGAAGGGGCAGAGATCTTTGAGGTCCGAGTAGTTGAAGCTCAAGGTGAGACAAAGTTGTTGAACACTATGAAGGAAGACCTGTACAAGGAGTGCACTAGGCCAACACTCAGACGAAGTGTTGAAAGAAAACCATCTGAAGGTCAGTCAAGCACAAGGAGTGCATAATACGTAAATTAGTTTCACTTTACAATCTCAAGAGGAAGAGTGTGGGTTTTCCAGGAGGGAACTAGAAATTCATTTTGAAGGATGTAGAAGAGTCGAGACCCTTAGGAGACTGAGCAAGTTGAAAGCTCAGAAGGATTAGGGAAATTTTTCACACAGAGGAACGTGTGTGCCAGGGCAAGGTCAAATTCCATTGACAGAAGCTCAGAAGGAAAAGCGCAGACAAGACCCAAGTAGTCAAGTTCGCAGGAGAAGGTTCAGAGGTCGAAACCTTTGAACACTTGTAATTTTTCCCAATTCAGGAGAAAGAAGAGAGCAGAGGAGGAGGATTTACAACAAATGTTGGATCAGCTTCAAGGAAGAGATCTGGGTCATTGAATCTCATGTCCAGACACCAGTAGGAGCGTGCAGAGGAGGAGAGAAAATCCTAGCCATCGGATCTAGGCACGAAAGACCAACAACCGTTGGATCCAAGTAAAATGCACGAGCTTTAAACCTATGTTTGTGCACAAGAGAATGAAATCGTTGAAGTCTTGAACTCCCGAAGTGGATCGGGACCGTCCATCATCAAGAGAGACAGGTAGTGGAAGATCTGAGACTACGGAGAAATAACACTACGGGAGTTTTTCAGTTGAGAAAAATGCAAAATATTTGAAGCTCTGAAGCCGGAGCTCATCCTAGTCATTGGTGTTGGGAAGGACACATGGCAGAGATTCACTTGTTTCGGAGGAAGAGAAATTCAGGGAAAATGAAGTGATTTTCTTTGAAAACTACCGAAGAGTCAAAGAGACAATGTATATCCTGACCGTTGATCGCTAGGATGGACGTGACAGCAGATCAGAGAGTCTGGGGTTATAACCATCCGGAAGAATTGGGGTGAGTATGAGCCAAGAACTCCCGAAGAGCTGGGAGCTAAAATAGATCTTGGTTGTTGATTGCCAGAGGGCATGTGGCATTAAATCATGGAGTCTAGAAGGAAGCACTCTGGAAGAAAGGGGGTGCAGAAGGTAGAATAAATCCCGAAGAGCAGGGAGCTGGAGGAGATCTGAGTCATTCATTGGAGAGGATGTGTGTCAACAAATCGAGGACTTCGGAGAAAAGAGCGAGGAGGAAGTGGAGCATTGACAGAAAATTGTCCGAAGCTCCAAACGTAAGAAGCTAAATCCTAGCCATCAATTGTGTGGAAACATGGTGTCATCTCTTTCACTTCGGTGATAGAGAACTTCGGGGAAAAGTGAGAGTGGAGTGCGCAGAACTCCTGAAGCTCGAAGTCATGAAGTAAATCTGAACCGTCCGTTGGAAAGGGACGCGTAGCGGAAGATATTCCACTTCGAGGAAAAGTCACTTCGTGAGAAAGCGGAGTTTGTTGGAGCCAAATCGGCCACTTCAGAGGTTTGATCCTTCGTAGAATTCGCAAGCAGTGAATCGGTTGAATTCGAAGTAGATCTGAGTCATCGGAGGTAGAGGACACATGAAGTGCAGATTTACACTTTAGAGATTAGGAACTCCAGAGGTTTTGTGGATGAGTGTTTTGAAAATCACTGAAGCGCCAGAGCCCAAAGTTGTTGTGGGTCATTGATTTGTGCAAGGAGCAGGGACCGTCGATCCCTCTCATGTCAGTTTGAAAATTTTCCATTTCGGGGTTCAGGGGAATTGATCGCAGCGTGAACTAAAAATGCTCGGAGCTCGAAGCTCTGAAGCACCCTTTTAAGTTGGCCCCTGGGCACAACCTGAGGTCATATGAAGGAAAGGATCTAGCGAGGGGAGCTAGCGCCTGTTATTTAGATTCTTCAAAGAGGCCAGGAAGGAGCCCGTGGGTTTGATAGAACCTGCACTTTGAAGGAAAGTGGACCTGTGTAAATTGGTTTGGGGTCTAGCAGAGGCCCGAAGAGTCAATATGGCTCCTTGATTTGAATGATCATAGACCAGAAGGTCAAGCATCCCCGAGGAGAGAGAGGGGGGTTGCGTCAAGAGTGAGTGCACAAGAGGATATAACTTCCCATATAGGATACAGTGCGATTCAGATGGGGGTAGTAGTGGGTGATGGTGTTCAGTGGCATACAAGAGGACTCAGTAGCACAGTGGATAGTGAGTGGTTCAGTTCTTTATCTTTTGAGGAGTGTGTTTTTGGGGATTCCATTGTTGACACTAGAAGTGAGGGGCATGAGGTAGAACCTCAGCGAGATTGTGATCAAGAGTCACGACGCTAGACGAGACAGTTGAGATTCAGTGAGGACATGATTATGGTAGCCACTAAATGTGTGGATGATACACATGCATTGGTGGTCGATTATTGTTGGAGGGCATCGATGGCACATGATAGTTCATATGGGGGATTTTCCATGGATGACTTTCATACTCTCAGGGAAAGAGTAACTATGATGAGGGATGACTACTAGCAGTTGTTGATGGATAGAGATTACCTATTGGATATTGGCAAGATGTATCACAGGGCCCTGAGGAAGTAGAAATTGGAGGTGGACCGACTCACCCATGAGTTGGTGAGCACATGAGGATTCTTGGAAGGCACACAGACAACCCTTCAAGAATCAAAGTCCAAATTAGATGAGCTCCTTGAGGAGACTGGTCAGAGATACACTATATCTATATCGGCAGAGAGTCAGATATGTTCCTTAGTTACATTGTTGGATGATGTTTGGGTGTCGCAGGGGCCACCATTCATGGGTAGTTATGAGACAGTCGGTCATACACATACACATGAGGATTCCAGATCCATGGGCAGTTACAAGGACACTTTCATTTGTGTTCCAAGATTGGTTGATATCCACACAGAGGTTGATCCGGAACTACACCTTAGACATATGATGATGAGAGATATGTACAATGGGATTTAGAGGGATGCATTGGATTGCAGGGAGGAGACACACTTAGTGGAACATGGAGAGTCCTCTCCCTTGTAGAAGCACATAGTTCTGGGAGATCACCTTCATAGTAGAAGCAACTATCTGAGTGATGATGGAGGGAGAGTGATCGACCAGCAGTTTGTGGAGTTATCTATTGTTGTACCTGATAGTTGGAGTTTAAATGATTATTCACCATGGGTGCTAGTGGATGAGATTTTGATCCAATCCTTGGGATTGACCAAATCATATGATACTTTCCATTCCTACAATCAATTACAGATGTTTCTGTTAGATTTTCCTGATTCTCTCATCATTGATAGCAGCATAGGGGAAGATAAATAGTGGCAGGGGACATGGAGAGTTGGTATGCCAAGACCACATGACATGAGTGTCTTTATTGTATACAGCAGGATAGGGGTGGATCATCTAAGACAGAGAGTTGAGACCTTGGGTGTGATGGTGAGCATCTTAGGCCATGGGATAGAAGATATCTCAAAGGGTGACACAGATTTAGATTCTCATTGGGATGAGTATGGAGGGCTTCCGACAGTTATCAGTATGACACATGAGCAGTTAGTGGGGATTGGAAGTGATGAACTTCCAATTTTTCCATGGGATCCAGGAATCCATTTGGTTAGTGGGTTGTTTCATATTATGATGGCCCATTTTGCGCCAGAGAGCAACATAATTCACTCTTGGATGGTTTTGAGAGGCCTTGTAGGGACTTGTTCTATGTGGCGAGACAAGTTCTTCCTATTGATACTCATGATAGAGTATGGAGGTGGTTGGGCAGATGTTGATTCCACAGAGTAAACCTAGTTAAGCTTCTTGACAGCAAACCTAGTTTTCACAAGTATTTCAGCATGAGGATCCGGGACTAGGGGATCCAGTATGTATACTTTGAGCAGACAGCAATGATCAGAGTAGTGCAACATCCGCATGATGGTCCTTGTCAAAGTCTAGCATGGGACATGTTGACCCAAAAATATCACCATTAAGATTTGGATGGTCAAAGGGCCAGTCTATCCTTTCAGGTTGGCATTCAGAGGTTCTTCTTGATAGCACAGGATCATCATTCAAAGGTCTTCCAGGCACAATGACTCTTGTTTTGTTCAGTTAGAGGATGGTTTCTTTCAGGTGTTGAGTTCATAGATTATTTCAGTGATTTCTGAGTTATTATAGGATGAGATTTCAGTTCCAGGTTTGAGTATGAGATAATTGCAGCATTATGGAACACTTCTTTCCCATGAGGATATTATTAACCCCTTACATCAGTTATTTGACAACATATTCTTATTCCTTATCCAATTCTGCTTCAAATGAGTATAGACTTGATGGTATTTAGACAACTTGTTTTTTTGGTGATGAGGTGCCACAGAGGATGACGTGGCAGGGTGAGGTGGCAACCCATGTGGGGCCCACACGCCTAAATCTAGGTCCTTTTCTGCCTAAAACCGGGCCCACTAAGGCACCCAATACTTGTTAAATGAAAACTGGATAAAGCAAAGCAGTTTCTCAAAGTCATAAAGCATCCTAAAAGAAAGTCAAAAGGTCAAATTGGACGAGTTGTCAACTTTATGCTTTAGTTTTAGCTTTCTGCTTTAACTTTTAGCTTTCATCTTTTGCCTTTTTCCCTTTCCTAGATTTCCACTTTTCCTGCTTTAGCTTTTTCTTTGGCTTTCCACCTTTCCCTTTCCTAGCTTTCCACTTTTCCTGCTTTACCTTTTGTCTTTACCTTTTCTCTCTTTTCCTCCCATTCTATCACTCATGCACCCTATTTCTCTCCATGAGGTGCACCCCCCTTACCTTTATGGACACAACTTCTCCATACCTAACCATTTTTCACCCATTCGACCTCCATTCTCCTCCAGATAACCCCCAAATATGACCAGATATCTTGGGAAAGTTGTGCTCAGCCAGTTTTAGCAGGTTTGCATGCAGTGACACATGGCAGATGGACATATTGACACAGGATGATGGATATTTGACATATTTTGGCCCATTTTGGAAACATCTGGGAAAATTATTCATGCAATTAGCTATATATACAACATGCTTCCACAGTCTATAGTTTGATCACTCTATTGCAGGAGCATTACTACTCTCTCATTCTATTCTATCCCTCATTCTATCTCTCATTCCAACTTCAGATTCTCATATTCTTGGAGATTATTGTAACAGTTCATGGATTTTCTTTGTGATGGAGCCATTCCTCTGATTGGACATGAATAAAGAGTCTTATGTGTTGATTTTGGCCTAGATTCTTGTTGTTACATTCGATTTATAATTAATTTGCAGGTTGTTTGAAGCTCATCCTTCATTGGGGGTCGAATTGGCACCATTGAAGTGTTATTTCCTTGCTGATTTATTTCTTTTTGCATTCTATTGGTTTTCTTTGCTTAGGGTTTTCCATTAAAATTTATCTAAAATCAAATTTTATGAAAGTTTTGTTTGAGTTTATCTAACACTCATTCCAAAACCATTTTTTTGCTTGTTGATTTGTGTTTTTGCAAGACATATTTTATCCATCAAGCAGCACGCCCTAGGGTATACTCCCTATGGTTGGCACACACCAGCCCAAAACGAGAGGGGTGTTATCATTCCTGACCTTAGGATCCACCCTTGAATTAAGCCTAGTTTGATTCCCTCAACCTACAATCAACCTAAAGCCTAGGGTGTCATATTTAGCCTTAAAAAAATGGCGTCGTTTCCAGGGAAGAAGTTTTAATCCCTGGTAGATGACAATTTGGTGAGTTTAGTTCACCTGGCGACTCCATAAAGATATAAAGTGACTCCACTGAGGACCTTAGGTAGATCATCCCGTTTAAACCCAACCCCAAATATCCTTGTTGCAGATCTGCATCTTCCCTCATCTTCATCATCTACGCAATCCCTACTTCCTCCTACCCCTGTTTCACAAATGAATCCTTTGCTTTTACCAGTTTTCCCGATGGAAGGAGCAAACCAACCTAGGATTTCCTTCACGCTCAACTTGTATGCGCCCTTGAACTTTCCCAACATTGCAAATCCTTTGAATGCTTTTCCTACTAGAAATTATGGAAAATACATGCCTAATTTTGCTGGGAACAATGATCCAGGTGGATATTGGTGGCCACCCACCTTTTCAGACTGGCTCAAAATAGTTTTCTAGAAATTTTGGCAATTTACTATTTTTAGCAATTTTTAACTTCCAGGGCCATTTTGAGGGCCCAAATGAAGGTTTTTCTAGATCGAGGTTCTCAATAATAGTTGAAGGCATGCGATCCCCCAAAATTAATCTCTTCGATGATACCTTTCCAACGAGCTATCATACGCCTAAAATGAAGATCGTATGCAAATGTTACGACCTCGGGAAGTTGATGCACCAACTTACCCAAACAGGGCCCACATGACTTTTGGCGCTTCATCTCCTAGGGTTAGGTTTTTGGATTTCTAGGGTTTTTGGCATTCCAGTTTATTGTAAAAAGACCTTCAGAGCCTCATTGTAATCATCTTCTTGTGAATGTGAGTAGCCGTCACATCTCTTCTCAGAGATAAGCTGCCACCATTCTAGCGAGTCTTTCACTCTCTATTTTTATAGTCTCTGTACATTTATTTCATTAATAGAAATCATGTATTACTGTATATCTACATTTATGGTTGCATATCTGATACATTTCTATTATATTATTGAATATTTGTGATATCTCTGTGCATTTATTTATTATATCTCTGTTCTCATTTCGTGCCGAAAATAAACCGAATCAGTGGTATCAAAGCAGGCTACTATAGATCGTTTTTTCAGTGCATGTCCCCGACAAGGTTCAAGTATAGAAAGTTGGGTCTCAAGCTTGTCTCTCTTGAAGAAAATCGCTCTCGCATGCCCAAGAAACCCTCCATGAGGGAAGAAAAGAAAAATGACGGAGCAGACGACCCTATCAATTTATTGCTTGAGCAAGCTCTCATGCGACAGAGGGACGAAATGATGAAGAACTTTTCCCACATCCTTCAACGCCTTCCGATAGCATCAGGTGCATCTTCATCAAACGGACACTTTGGAGGCACCTCACCTTTTAAGGTACAAGTCAATTTTCATATTCCTATATTTGAAGGTCAGATAGATGCAGATTCCCTAGATAAATGGTTAAATCTGTTAGAAGGTTATTTCTTTGTTCACAATTTTTTTTACAAAGAAAATATCATCTTCACGCTCCTTAAGGCTCTCCCCCATGTCAAACATTGGTGGGAAACTTACTGGGATCAAATTTCCACAAAGGAGTTTAGAATATATGGGGTCGATCCCACTTGGGATTTTTTTGTGGATGCAATAAAGGAACAATATTACCATGTTGGTAACTATGAGGACTAGTACATGAGATGGACCACACTGCGGCAAGAGAGGGGCCAAGCAGTTCCAGAGTTCACCAATACCTTCCATACCTTGCACACCAAGCTGGGTATTAAAGACTCTGAACGAAATTTGGTTCTAAAATACCGTGGGGCTCTACACAGATGCATCCAAATTGAAATGGATTTTCTGGACATCTCATCACTCTGTGCTGCTTATCGATATGTTGTTAAAATCGAGCAGAAATTTAAGCACCAGAATAAATGGGAGTTTGGGTCTACAAATCTGCAACAACCAAAGTATGACAAATACGGCCCTAGCAAACAGTCTCCAGAAAACCAGTCCAAGCCACATTAAAATAAGGGTCGTGGGAAGACAAAGGACACCGGAAAATGGTGTGATTCCCACAAAATCCCCTGACACGACACCGATGAATGTCACTCAAAATATTCATTGGTGGTCGAGATCAAAGATAAGGAGACGAACCCTGATTCAGAATCTGATTCTGAAAATAATGGTAAAAGACAAATCATCGATGCAGACCCCACTACTATTGTCGCGACCGTAGCAATTCAACCAAAAGAACCAGCAGATCCTAAAGAGGAGGAGCGCCTTTTTCATTCACAGATGTGGGTGAAGGGGACCCTGCTTCATTTTATTGTTGATAGTGGAAGCCAGAAGAACCTCATCTCAGCAGAGGTTGTCAAACAGTTGGGACTGTCGACAACACCACACCCGCAGCCATACAACATTGGGTGGCTTCGCCAAGGACGAGATCTTTGTGTCAACCAACAATGTCGATTTTCATACAGCATCCAACCCTTAAAGGATGAGGTATTATGTGATGTTTCCCCACTAGATGTCTGTGATTTTCTCTTGGGCCAACCATATATGTGGAGACACCATGTTGTTTATGAGTCTCGACCTCGTAGTGTCATTTTTACTCTGGGGGGTCATCTCTACATAATACCAGAGGTAGTTCTGACTATTGTTCCACCTAAAAAGTGCCGCAAGGTAGTATCTCATACTGAAAAAATCAACTTCTTCACAATCTGTTCAAAAGGGGAACAGAAGGACACTGCAACCACTACAGACTCGCCCCAATCACCTTCTATGAAACAAAAGTAGGTCGACAAGGTTGCAAAAAAGTGCAAATATTCCTTCTGCACATCATCCTCTCATGTATCCTGACTTTTTGAATAGCCTCAGCCTCAACAGGGTCATGACAGATTTCCACAAACTGAACAAGTCGACGTCTCCAGCAAGGCAAGCAACTCACCAAGATGCTGATTTAGAAAATGCTTTTTCCTCTCCCCCGGGAACTCAACGCAATGAAGAACATTGCTTCATAAGGAGGGAGGATTGATCCATATGGATATAGGTGGCCACCCACCTTTTCAGACTAGCTCAAAATAGTTTTCTGGAAATTTTGGAAATTTACTATTTTTAGCAGTTTTTAACTTCCGGGGCCATTTTGAGGGCCCAAATGAAGGTTTTTCGATATCGAGTTTCTCAATAATGGTTGAAAGAATGATTGAACCCCTAAAATGAATCTCCTTGATGATACTTTACAATGAGCTATCATACACCTAAAACGGAGATCATATGCAAAAGTTACGACCCCAAGAAGTTGATGCACCAACTTACCCAAACAGGGCCCACATGACTTTTGGCGCTTCATCTCCTAGGGTTAGGTTTTTGGATGTCTATGGTTTTTGGTATTCTAGTTTATTGTAAAAATGCCTTCAGAGCCTCATTTTAATCATCTTCTTGCGAATGCGAGTAACCGTCACATCTCTTCTCAGAGATAAGCCACCACCATTCTAGCGAGTCTTTCACTCTGTGTTTTTACAATCTTTGTACATTTATTTCATTAATAGAAATCGTGTATTTACTGTATATATGTGTTTATGGTTGCATCTCTGATACATTTCTGTTATATTATTGAATATCTGTGATATCTCTATGCATTTCTTTATTATATCTCCGCTCTCATTTTGTGCCGAAAATAAACCGGATCAAACAATGACATCACTGCAGAATCACACATCAAAGCTTTCTTGGAGTATCTGGAAAACATAAGTGTGACTAAGGAAGATGTAGTCATGAGGATTTTTGCACAATCACTTGCTTTGGATGCAAGAGATTGGTACAAAGTGCTTGCAGTGAATGGTATTGATGGTTGGAATATTTTTCATGACAGATTCATGGACAAATGGTCTCACAAATAAGACAATGCTTTTCTCCTTAAATATTTTTCCTTGACTAAGAAAGATGAAAACGAATCCATGGAAGAATTTAATTCATGTTTTATGAAAGATTATTATAAGATTCCACATATTGTTAGACCTAATACTACTAGTGATTTAATCTTTTACATTGAACAGTTTGATGGATTATTTGGTGTTTTCTTGAAACACAAAGAACCACACAATCTGGAAAGCGCTTTCAAGGAATCCCTCAATATGGAGAAGCATTTTGTCACTGCAAATCGGGCCAAGGTTTCATTTCAAGAGATGCTAGACCCACAACATTGAAAGTTATCTCAAACCCCTTCTCCATCTCTTGTTCAACCTCTTTTAGAACTTAAGAAAGAACCCAAGAAATAAGAGGATGACTTGTCTAGTAATCCCCAAGTCATGAGCCTACTGCAAGACCTTGTCCAGAAGCTTAATATCCAAGATAAACCCTCCCACCTATCTGCTTCATCACAAAGGACTTTCAATCAACAAAGGAGAAAATTTCAAGCCCATTGGAATTTTTAAAACCCTAAAAACCCAAATCCAGATCCATGAGCGAACTTTGTAGGGAAAAACTCACGTTTCTCAAGCCCTTACTGTAGATCTTGTGACATGCCTCATCCTCTGGATGCTTTCCAGTTGTTTTCCTAATATGTGCATGTATTCTTACGATCAGGTAGTCATGAGGACCACATGGTAAACATTACGGGAGAACTCCATGAGGAGTTGGAAGACTCTCGTGAGAACCATTATGCATCATCATCAAAAATTCAATTGTTGGTTGTGGAGCCTGATTATCTTCCTAATTCAGAGGTCCTTTCTTTCAGCCGTGTTTATACCCCATGAAGTATTTACACCCCAGAAGTATGTACACGCTTCCACGCGAGGGAGTGCAGAGGGGGGGTACCCCCTCTACGGGGTCCGGGGGGGCTATCCCCCCGGCTGGGGGGTCTGGGGACAAGCGGGCCCCCAACGGGGGTTCGGGGGTAGCGTCCCCCGATGGGGGTTTGGGGGCGAAGCCCTCGAAGCAAAAATTGTCTTGTAAAAGTATATTGTAATTTCATTGTAAATCTAGACCATTCATTATAAGGTCGCAGATCTAACAGTAGAGATTATGTTAGGGTTTTTTTCCCTAGAAGGCAACCCTCTTTTATGAGGGAAATGTATTGCGGCTACGGATGATGGTGAATATTGTATTCTGAGAGAGGAGACTATGAGAGAAAGAAGAGGAAGTTACAGCGGGTTTTGTTGTAGGTTGTATCCCTTCATTTGTTGGATAATAATAAAGGAAGGACCTGGCAATTTCTCTGGTGAATGTAGCCCACACTAGGTGAACCACTTAAATCTGTGTCTCTCTTGTATTGTGTGTCTTCTGTGTTTTGTTTCTGCATTTGTTTTATTTTATTGCTCCGCGGTCCTATTTTTCTAACAATTGGTATCAGAGTGTAAGGTAACTCGCAGGAAAAGAGGGTTCATGGTTCGAGTGGGAGCAATGTCGGAAGATGGAAAGTTTAGGGTCGAGAAATTTAACGGCCAAAACTACCAGTTATGGAAGATGCAGATGGAAGACTATTTATATCAGAAGAATCTATTCCTACCATTGAGTGGAGTAGCAAAGAAGTCGGCGGCCATGAAGGATGAAGAATGGGAGATTCTTGACAGAAAGGCTCTAAGAACGATACGGTTGAGCCTGGCAGCGTCGGTGGCTTTCAATATTTCGAAAGAAAAGACAACGAAGGGTTTGATGGATGCATTGGCCAAATTGTATGAAAAACCCTCGGTGTCGAATAAGGTATTTCTAATGAAGAGATTATTTAATATGAAGATG
>ML811963.1:121734-137558 GCA_009831015.1 Picea engelmannii
TCAATCTCATAACAGAGGTGTTTTTCAAATTGACTCTCCCCTTCATCAAGAAGTCGGGTCCACTTTAGATTCACCTGTCGCATGGCCTGCTAGGAGAGAGGAAATCCAAAAGGCTAAGGAAGTACACATGGCTAGTTTAGAAGAGCTCTAAAGACAGTGTGTTAGAAGGAACAAAGCCAAATATCCCCACACTTTCAAGGAGCCTTCCTCATCAAACCAGCAAGGAAATCAAGCCAAAAATGCTCTTTTACCAACTCCACAAGGTCCCAAATGAAATGTCCCATCTTTCTTTGACCAAAACAAAAGTGGACAGCCAACAAGGAATGTTTCCAGCAGCACAAATCAGCAATTTTTCCAAGGTAAATGTATTACAAATCAGCAAGCTACTCAAGGTAAATCTACTCCAAATCAGCAAATAGTTCAAGGTAATGTTGTTGCCCCTATTGTTGATTTTTCATGTTTTTCTATTGAGGATGAATTCGCTAAGGTAAATATCCCTATTCCCCTCAAAGAGTTAGAAAGAAAACCCTTTTATCAACAATCCATTTCAAAATTTATGGGTTGTCATGTAGATGAAGCTAATCTAAATGATGAGATTCCTAAAATTTTCTTAGGGACAAGCAGGCGAGAGAAAAACCACATACCTTTTTTCATGTCTTTACAAATTAATGGTTTAATTTTAAGGAATTGCATGCTTGATTCAGGTGCTTCAACTAACATTATGACATTAGAAGTAATGAATCAGTTAGGCTTGCAGATTACTAAGCCCTATAGAAATGTTAATAGAGAAGTTGAATGCCTTGGTATTATCAAGACTTACAATTTTGCTTGCTTGCATGTCCACAGAGGCGCATGGTTATAGATGTGGTTATCATTGACTTCCCTACTCAGTGGGGAATGATTTTATCTCGCAAATGGTGCACACATGTGGGGGGAAACTTGCAAATGGATTTGACTTATGTTGACATCCCAGTGAAGGATAACATAAAGATTTGTGTCTTCAGAGAACAGAAAATGCTCCACAATGTAGAGGACCCAAAAGTAGGAGATAATCACCTTATGTATCCTGACATCAAGGAACCTGAGGTCGAGGAGGGGGATTTAGGAAACTACATGCTTACGGATGATGTAGATCCTCCTATTCCTATTGTTCCAGAATATGAGCCCAATCAGGTATGGATTATGCAGTTTGATGGTTCTAGTTCTTACATTGCAGTTGGCGTAGGTATATTTTTCATTGCACCTAACAGTATGATTTATCCATTCTCTTATAGCTTAGAGTTTCCATGCACTAACAATATGGCCAAGTATGAGGTTTTGTTTCTAGGTTTGAAGAAAGCGAGGAAAATGGGGGTGAAATCCCTTATAGTGGAGGGATATTCTGAGTTGATTGTGAAACAGGTATGCAAAGAATGTGAAGCAAGACATTGACGCATGAGAAGGTACAGGAATGTGGTATGGGATGAGATTGAATTGTTTGATGCATTTAATATTTCTCATATTGGTAGGGAGATAAATAGGGAGGTTGATGCTCTTGCTAGATCCTCCACTTTGTTTGATCCCACTCTTGCTAATCCCTATATCTGAAATTTAGTTGAATTATATTTTCACTCGCATGTTCCTAATAATATCACTATTATGCAAGTTTTTGATGATGAAGCGAAAATTTTAAATTTTATGCATGGTGAGAAAGACTTTTTTGATTGTTTGATTGATGAGGTGCAGGATGCGAAGGAGATTCTTGTGATTCAGTTGAGATCTAATCATATACATGTTGGTTTAGTTCCTCTTGAAAATATGTTTGATAGATCAGATAGATTTTTCAATAAAATGAATAAAAATGATACAATTGATGTTTCCTCACAAGTTGATGACATAAATGTGGGTTCTAAGGAGTCTCCTCGCTACATCAAGATAGGTAAATCATGCACAGAAAAAGAATGAAAAAGAGATCATCAGTTTGGTCCATGAGTACAAGGATGTTTTCTCTTGTTCATATGATGAGTTGAATACTTTTAACCAGAACATCCTTAACCATGAGATCCCTCTCCAAGTATATGCCAAACCATTTAGATAGAGACTTAGATTCATAAACACCAAAGTTTCCCCAACCATTCAAAAGGAGCTGCAAAATCTATATGAATCAAAAGTCATTGAGCAGATCAGGTATTCCGAATAGGTGTCAAACATTGTAGCAGTGAGGAAGAAGAATGGGGAAATTAGAGTATGCATGGATTTTAGGAACCTGAATAGGGCATGTTTAAAAGACAACTATCATTTTCCCAACATGAACCACTTACTACAGATAGTTAAAGGTTCAGAGATGATGTCCACACTAGATGGATTTTCAGGTTACAACCAGGTGGCAATGGCAAGGAAGGATCACCACAAAATCACTTGCGTTACTCCTTGGGGCACTTATTCTTACATCATGATGCCTTTTGGCCTGATAAACATTGGTGCAACATTCCAGTGAGCTATGGATCATGCATTTAAAGATTTTTTATTTAAATTTATATTTGTTTATCAGGATGATATTACTATGTATTCTAAAAAGAGGTCTGATCATATTTCTCATTTGCGTGCTACTTTTGACAGGTGTCGGAAGTTGGGAATTTCACTCAATCCCAAGAAGTCCGTCATGGATATGTTTGAGGCCAAACTGTTGGGCCATATTGTTTCAAAAGAAGGAGTGTGAATTGATCCTAAAAGGGTCAGTGACATACAGGAAGTTCCCTTGCCTAGTACTATAAAAGGTATTCAATATTTCCTTGGGCGAGTGAACTTTGTGCACATATTTACCCCCAACTTTGCAAAGATCATGAGGCCTATTACAGATATGTTGAAGAAGGGGCATGACATGGTTTGGAGGGAAGAAGGGAAACAAGCATTCGAGAGCATCAAACAGGCTCTTTCTCACTCTCCTACTTTAGCTAGTCCTGATTATGCACGTGATTATCAGATATTTTCTTTTGCATCTTATCAGACTATTGCTTGTGTTTTACTGCAGAAAAAAACGCATGGGCATGAGCAGTCGATTGCATATATGAGTCAGTCCTTGCAGGGATCTGAGCTCAAATACAAGCCCATGGAGAAACAGGCCTATGCTATGGTCAAAGGATTGGCCCATTTTAGGCCTTATTTTTGGAACTCGCAGATTGTAGCATACGTCCCTTTTCATGAATTCAAAGATATATTGGCTCAAAAGGAGTGTTCAGGAAATAGAGGGTTGTGGGTGAAAAAAATATAAGAGTATGACCTTGAGGTAAAGATTGCTAAAATTGTTAAAGGTAAAGGACTAGTTGCGTTGATGACTGAGAAGGACTTGGAACCTGAGGTAATTAATCAGGTAAATTTTATCTATGATGATTTGCAAGATTTTGATTGGTATTGTGATATTATCTTTTACTTGCAAAAATTTACATGTCCTTCTAACTTCAGTAAGATGCAGAAGTGATCTTTGTGGCTCCGTGTTGTTAAGTATTGTCTTTGGCAGGGTCGCTTGGGATGGAGGAGCCCTCATGGGGTGATTTTGAGATGTGTTTTACCGCATGAGACACATCAAATCATGATTGAGTTGCATGCGGGGGTATGTGGTGGTCATTTTTCTGGTAGGACCACAACCCATAATATTATGTGTGTTGGATACTATTGGACGACTCTATTTAGATATACTCATACTTTCATCCACGCATGTGAACCTTGTTAGAGGTTTGAGGGCAAGAAGAGACTGTCAACATTGCCCTTAGATCCAGTTGTGATAGAGGCCCCCTTCTAGCAGTGGGGGTTGGACTTTATTGGATAGATTCTAGAGGTTTATAGTGCTGGCCATTCTTGGATATTGGCAGCTACTGATTAATTCACTAGATGGGTGGAATCCATTCCACTCAGGAAATCATCCTCTGTTTCCATTATTCGATTCATGGAGGAGAATATCCTCACTCAATTCGGAGTCCATAGGAAGATTACGATTGATAATGCAAATGTATTTAGATCAGTCAAATTGGTAGATTTATGCTTGAGGTTTGGTATCAGTCTAGCCCAATTGGATAACTACTATCAATGGGGTAATGGACTAGCAGAGTCCTCCAACAAGAACTTGATCAGTATAATCAGAAAAACAATTGGTGAAAAAAAGAGAGCTTGGGATAGCAGTCTCAAGTATGCATTGTGGGGTAACATAGTGACAAAGAAGAATTCAACTGGTAAGGCACCCTTCGAGTTGGTATATGGTGTTGATGTAGTCCTACCAGTTAACTCGATGATTCTAGTCCATAATCTAATTAGAGAGTTTGCTACAGATGAGGAAGTCTTGCATGGTCGATTTGATGATCTAGTTCAGCTTGAGGAGGATAGATCAGAGGCTTTGACACATTTCATTGATCATCAGAGACAGGTAAAGAAAGACTTTGATAAGAGAGCTAAAGGAAAGGTGTTCCATGTTGGTGATTTGGTCTGGTTGTGGGACAAGAGAAGAGAGAAGTCAAGAGACCACAGTAAGTTTTATAGTTTGTGGTTGGGCCCATTCAGTGTCCATGCTTCAGTGGGACCCAACACTTTTCAACTTGCCTATTTGGATGGTGATGTCATGCAGTTGCATGTCAATGGGCAGTGTCTTAAACACTTTTTCCAATGAAGGGTTTAACCCCTTCAACATTTTTGGGTACATGTGGGCATTAGTTTAGATGTTTGTTCTTTTCATTTACTGTCACCTTCCTTATCCTAGCAAAAATTCCATTGATGCTTTCCATTTTTTAGTCTAGACTAGATTTATTGGCCCACTATCCCTTTTCCAGCATGTGGTTTGAGTTATGATAGATTAGGACTTTTATTTTCTTTACTTCCTACTTCCTAGGAAGACTTTCCACTTTCCAGAGATGTTGTGCTTGTCAGAAGCCTTTCCTACTTGTCAGTGGACTCATGCCAGATGTTTGTGTCAGTCTAGATTGCTAGTCTGGATGAGGGATCCTTTTTCATCACTTGATCATAGAGTAGGGGGGTAGAATGAAAGACATAGGGGATTGTGTATGTCTTTCATCATTGCTTCACTGAGTTTTTACCATCTTACAGAGTCCCCTCGTCCAGCATAGGGATATGATACCGAGTTTTAGTTGTTTGATCCACCACACATTTTGATTCACTTTGTTCACTTTTCACTGGGGGAGGAGAGTCATCATTGCTCCTTTTTTCAGTAGGTTGCCTTGTATCGACACCGACACCTTATCTACAGGTAACCCAGGAGTGTTGAACACCTTAATGGTTGCAAGCCTCATTGGTATTCATTTCACACCTGACATGGCTGAGCATCATTGGGCCTTGATCAGGTGACTCTTTTCATGATTCAACTATAGATCATATTTCTTTATGATAGAGTCTATCCATGCCTTAGGCCCCATTGTCATCATTGGTGGGTGACCTTCACACTTAGCAAGGGTTCACCTTATTGGCCTCTGACTAAGTGACTACCTCTTTTGTGTCGACAACAACACATCTACCACATAGAGCAGTGCATTGGTTGGAGAGTGGCAGCAGTTTCAGAGTGTAGCATCTTTCAAATCAGATTTTTCCCTTTCGTGTGTCTTTCAGAGGCATTATTATTTGAGTTTCATGGTTTGTGGAGCTTGACTCCATGGACTAGTTATTGGTATCAGTCAACAGGTTTTATGGTTATTAGTTTGACTCCCTTGGCATCAGTATTTTGGTGTCATTGACATCAGATGGTTTTTAGTGGCAGACATGACTTATAGGTTCTCAAGACCCGTAGGGGGTCCCACCCCTCTGAGTCACCATTTGTTGACCCCAAAATCTCACCCTTGATATTTGGATGGTCAAAGGGCCAGTCTATCCTTTCAGGCTGGCATTCAGAGGCTCTTCTTGATAGCACAAGACCATCATTCATAGATCTTCTAGGCATAGTGACTCTTTTTATGGGCATTTAGAGGATGGTTTCTTACAGGTGTTGAGTTCAGATATTATTTCAGTGATTTCTTAGTTCTTACAAGATGATATTTCAGTTCTAGGTTTGAGTATGAGAGACTTGCAACATTATGGGACACTTCTTGCCCATGAGTGTTATGGTACTTATCAGTAAATGTGGACATAAACAGATCTCCCTAGATACATCTAGATCTAGAACAAAACAAAACAGAATATGACGCTTTCCCTAAGCTCTAACTATTGAGTTTACTAGCTAACAAGAGATAGACAACATACCATTTAAATGTCACTTCCTCTTGTTGTTATCATCCTAGATCCACTCCGGTGCTCCTGTGATAATGAATCTGCAAGGGAACACAAGCCAACCAAAGTGAAATAAATCCAATATACTCAATGAGAACTTATGCACGTGATCAAGGAATCATACAATAAAACGAGATAAATTTTATGGAAAAGAAACATATCAATATATTATATTAAAGTGAAAGTGGAGATTACAACCAAAGCCTTGATGTTGCAAGGTCCCCTTGCGATGACCCTTTGCTCCAACACACACTTTCTCCAATCTTGAATGAAGAAGATCCACAATGACTTGATGAACTGAAATGAGGCTCTCAAGAATGATCCAATGCAGAACTCTGCATACAATCTTAGCTTATTCAATATTCATTAACCTTATCATTTTCCATGAGAAATCCCTCTTTATATAAGGGAAAGAGAGATGGTTGAAGAGATTAGGATGATCCCACCAAATCAGAGAAGTGAGTAAGATCCCAACCATATGGATGCCACCTCATCTTCTCGAAGTCCCCTTCTAGAAATTTCGTGAAACTTACTCTTTTCTTAATCTTTTGACATCGTCGCACCTTAGTTGTAGAGAAGCTTGCGAAGACATTGCAACCTAGCTTTAGGTCAGGGGGCGACAATCAGGGATCATCGCACCCTGCATATGGTGCATCCTGCGACAACCTTCCTTAATAGGGTTTTGAGAAGAGAAAGCCATACACTTTCCTCACTGGGGTGACAAAAATAATGTGTAACAGAATGCGCCCCAAAGTATGAGACTGGAACTCGTGATAGTCGAAATACTTTGTAGAATGTGTGTATCAGAAACAAGGATCACATTGTTTTAGAACCTGCAAATAATCAAGAATCAGCATAATAATATATCATTGTCTGAGGTAGGCATTCCCATACTCAAATTACAAAAATGTCAATTGATTCATGGCCACTAAACATACACCATGGATCTATGTCATTGTGAATCGACATAGCCACCCAAAATACACTATGGATCTATGCTCTAAAGAATTCAAATTTGGACATAGACATGAGACATACAAAGTGGATCTAAGTGTCAAATACAAATCATGAATACTTCGTCGCAACCTGGATCGGAATGGTATGATCCAGGGTCTTCATTTCCATCGCCCCTGAGTATGAATCTAACCATGTGATTACAGGTGTTGAAGTCGAACATGGTAGAAACCACTTTATTTCCAGTCATTAATGAAAATCGTTAACAAGTGCAAGCGAAATCACCATTGATGTCAACGACTCCCAAGGTACCCCAGTACAATCCAACGAATGTGAATAAATGAGTTGAAGTCGAACACTCGATAGAATCTTCCAATCAGAGGTCAATGATGTGAACCCACTGTTGAAAGAGAAGAAACATGTCATTGAGGCATGCAGGTTCTAAGGTACTGAATGATTTCTAAGTCTTGTTCCTGGATAATAAATTGAAGTCAACAGGAAAAGACTCATCATGGGAGGGCCTTGATGTATCCCCCATCAATGACACAAAATAAGTAACAAATTTGAATTAGATTGGAATATGAAGTGATTTGAAACTGACATAGGGAAGGTCGACATGGTAGAAGATTTAAGACTACAGATGGTTGACTCAATAGAAGGCTTGTTAAGGTTGGACTTCTCTTGAACATATGAATGACACAACAATGGTCTTGGTAGCATTAACTCAGGAGTACCCAACATATGGACATGCGGATGGTCAATCGAGAGACAAACAGATTTCCCAACCCGGATATAATGATGAAGGGGGGTGTCATGTTTAAGAGTGACTATTACTGCCACTAACACAGATACAGAGACACATTTCTTTCCCAAATTTTCCCCCACCATTTCTGACGAGTACCTCTTTATTTTTACGCAATCTTGAGGAGGATAACATATTCTTTTTTATGTAAGCTCATCCTTCGAACGAGTCCCTAGGAGTATGTTTAATGAACCCTGATAAGGAGTGGTTCGGTCCCAGACGGGTCTTTCGATGTTTGTTTAACGAGTCCAAAGAGAGAAAACTCGGGGATTTTCATGTTTAGAGAGTTTGAAAAACACTTAAAAAGAACTCCATCAGTTCATTTTTCGTTAATTAATCTGATGAGACTGAAAAAGTGATAACCTGTCGCTCATCAAATGTTTTCTTCATATACTTTTACGAGCATGAAATGAACAAGGTCGCTCGGAAATCTTTTCATTTTTACAGAGCGTGAAAAGAGCTTAAAGAATACTCCATAGGTTTTGTTTTTTGTGTTACCATTATGAGTACAAAAAAGCGACAAAAGTATACTCGGTTACATTCTCATTGATTTACGAGAACGAGAAAAAACAAAAACTAAGCTCAGATTTTTTCCTGAAAAACCCTAAAAGAATTTGTACACATGACAAATGTATAAAAACAAACCAAAAAGGTGTATCCTTGTTCAATGTTTCACTCCTATATTTTTCATCTGCAAAAAATCAAACACTTGCAACGTTGTTAGGACTTTACGGTTTAGGTGAAATAATATAAAATAAAAAAGTGAAAAAGTCAATAAAAATGGGTAAGAACTTCATTTCACTATTTCATTTGTTATTTCACCTAAACTTTGTTCCAAAACCCCTATTTACCTCAATTTTTCACTGCAAATTGCGGAATGCATCATTGATCATTCGACGAACAGTCTTCGTAGAATAGGTAATTTTCATCTCTTTCAACTTTTCATGGATCAACATTTTCTTTTTGTTGGTTAAAAATGATTTTTTGAGTTAAGTTTTCAAGGGTACCTATGCACGGAAGTCATCGCAGGCACCCCATATCGAGCCCTACGATGACCCAGGGTCACCACAGGCGGCCTTAAAGCTAGCCTACGATGACTCTGCATTGTATGGACGCCCAGGCCTGCGACGTGTGCAGTTCAAAAAGATTTTTGAGATGTGGTTTCCAATAAAAAGTTTCCAGTGAGAAGATGAAGATGTCAATCTCTATTTTATGTTCCATTGCAGGTTTTCCACGGTAAGAATGTTGGAATGGTGAGAGAGAGAGCACGAGGAGGAAGACTACTTTGTTAGGAATGACCCAAGAATGGTAAATTCCCTCTGGCAGTGTGGACTATTAAAATTCTTTAAGATCTAGCGCATGAGGGCCCAACTAAGGTTACTTGAATACCTAGTTCACATGTGGGATGTGAATGAACAGGTGATCCATGTGGGTGCTCACATCCTTACGATAGATATCGATAATATCTACTTCTTGACCGGGATATCTCATCGTGGATCTCGAGTCACACTTGCAGGTAGCAGGGGAGGTTGTGAGCCTATGAGCCACTATATCAGTGCACATTATGTGTCAGGTACTCAGAAGCATAGCGGTAAAGTCGCTATAAGAGACATCCAAGACTTGCCTCTACGAACCAGCATCTACACCATCACACGCATGGCAGGGAGTGCAGCTCCCCATATGGATCTTCAGAGCTATTTTCAGTATGCGCTAGAATGTATGGAGCCCTGAGTTTTCAACTAGTGTCTCATCTTCCTAGAGAGGGTCTCATCTTTGCGCTTGCAGGTAGAGTGGGGTATACCTACCCCATAGGATCTAAGAATGAAGAGGTGGGTTGACCTCATGGCACGGCATGTGACTGGTCCTATTTCTTTGATTGGTTGAGGACCCAGATTCTCATGGTTGATGACTATGCATGTGTCAGACTCGGCTTTCGTGGAGATCTGGACCTAGTTCTTCCAGAAGGTTCACAATGGGGGGGACATAGGTAAGAAGGACATTTTGTTTTATGATGCTTTTTGTGATTTTTAATATAAAAAAATTTTATGTTGTTTATCTGATGACTAATCAAATGCTCTTTGTTGATGTAGATGTGGGACTTTATCGTCCTCCTGGTTCATCCCCCATCCAGAGGCGAGGGGAGAGAGCTAACGTAGCAGGAGTAGTTGTTGTTGACTATGAGATCCTAGAACAGAATATAGAGGGGCTCACGATGAACATCACGGATGCCTCCATCGACGATATCCTGAGGCATTATCAGCACCATACAGTGGGCGTGTCGGCTTCCATTGGTCAACTGCTCCATAGATTAGCACGGGCAGTCGCATGTTATAGAGAGAAGCATACTTGATGCTCTATTTTTATATGAAGCCATGTGCTTCACACTTTTGATATTTTGGTCTTCGGACAAAAACACTTTTTGTAAAACTTTTATCGTTATATATATATATATATATATATATATATGAGGCTTCTACCGACTTACTTGTTGTATATGCAAAATGTGATTGGATTTTATAAATGTCTCAAATGTTTGTCTAACACATAATTAATTAATGCATATGTTAATGTATTTAGACATCTAGGAATGTGTTGATATTCAATGTAATTAAAATGACGTTCCAAGAGGTGAATTCGTAAATATATCCTTAATAACGTAGGACTTCGAATGGAGTAAACATTACTCAACTATAGGACTACTAACTGTGAATTGAGTCATACAATAAGATTGTGGATTCCAAGTGAAACAGCGTCGGTCAATAATTCGATGACTGCATTTTATTCTGTGATATTGTTAGTTGCATGACCAAGGCAAACACCATGTAGACTAATCAATTCATTTGTAGGTGCATAGATTTCTCAAGCAGCAGATGTCAAGTTCTGAATACTGCGACTAGCACCATCAACGAAGCCAATGTAGGGTAGTGAAAACATCGACATCTGGAAACCAAGCATAACGCAAGGTAAGCAACTAAAGGTTAAAACCAAACAATGAAAAATCACACTAAAGTATGATACACTAAAGTACAAGCACTCATGCAAAAATGACTTAAGCATAGTACATCTTTAATTAAATCCCATTTCTGGGTTCACTCAAAGGAATTCCATCATAATCAACCAACTCATAAGCTCCCTTCTCCAACACACGTTTGACAATATAAGGACCTCACCACATGGCCTCGAATTTACCGTCCCTTAGCAAATCACGATCTTTCTTATAAAGGAGAACTAGATCACCTTCAGAAAAAACGCGTGGCTTGACATGTTTGTCGTATTGGGATTTAACACGTTTCTTCTGGGTTTCAATAACTGAGGCATCGCGATGGGTTTCGTCTAGTTGCATTAAATACAAGACACTCCTCTTTGGCAGAGGTATTGGGGAGAAGTTCAACGGCCAATTTCAAAGACGGTATTTCACATTCAATCGGCAAGATAGTTTTGATACCATAAACTAGATGGAAAGGTGTAAATCCCGTGGTGGACTTGACAAATGTCTGATAGGCCCATAACACTAAGAACAGCATCGTGTGTCAGTTTGTCTTATGAATTCATATCATTCGTCGAAGCATAGTAATGAGAACTTTTTTGATTGCTTCAACCTGGCCATTGGCTTGCGGATAATAGGGGGTTGAGTTTTCATGGTGAAGATCCAACTTTTTAGTAAGTTCAGACATCATAAAATTTTGAAAATGACTACCGTGATCAGTAACAATAACTTGAGGGATACCAAACCGAGTAATGATATGATTGAATATGAACAATGTTGCATTTTTCCTGTTGTTATCAAATGTAGGGATCACCTCGGCCCATTTAGTGAAATAATCCACAGCTACAATGAAGTATTCATGCCCCCCGGCCGAGTGAGGATTACATGTCATGAAGTCAATGCCCCATTTGGCGAATGGACCAATGGAAACCACAGGATGTAAGGGAGAAGGATGAGATATTATCGTGTTATTATAAGTTTGGCAAGCATGGAATTTCTGAATGGCAGTAATGCAGTCCTTAAACAAAGAAGGCCAGAAATAACTCACTCGTAAGATATTTTGGGCAGTGGCATACCCAGACATATGACCACCACATGCTCCAGAGTGACAGTCATTCAAAGCTTTCTCAGCTTCATCGTAGGTGAGACATCGTCGAAAAATGGAATCAACACCGCAGTCATAAAGGGTATCCCCAAGAATGATGTATCAACAGGCTTGATACCATATACGACGACGATCGATACTAGATAGGTTAGGCCGAAAAGTTTGAGTATGGAGATAGATGATGATATCTCTGTACCAAATGTCATCAGAACTGATCAGAAAAAGGGATTCGTCAGGTAAGGAATCCTCTGCCACATTTTCTGTCTCAGTAGTGGAAAGGTCACATATCAATTCGGCAAAAACCAAGGATTTCTTTGACTTAGCGCATTCAAATTCTAAGTCAAACTCATGGAGAATCATTATCCATTTGGAGTACTTTCCCCTTATAAATTGTCGAGTGAGGATATGTTGCATGGGGTTTCAATTGGAAATAACAGTGGTTCTGTGTAATAAGATATAATGACGAAAATGTTGAACAGCTTGAATAGCTGCCAAGGCCAGTTTCTCCACATGTAGGTATTTAGTCTCAGTAGTCGTGAGACTTTGAATCAAATAGTATATCACATGTTCATCATGTGAATCATCGAAATCTATTGGTAGCTCTCTATGGTATCACGTTCTAGAAAGAAAATGGAGTGATGATGCCCATCGTCCTATGGAGTATCTTTCATAGACATGACTAACATAATCATCTCATCAGTAGGAAAGATCACGTGGAATGGATCAAGGGATGAATCACAGAGAGAAGGGAGAGGGGGGGTTGGCGATTGAATAGCGTGATAAGCAGATTCGACCAGACTTAAAGGAATCTTGTCATCGTAACGAAGGTAGTCACCAGGGTTATGTACTACCCATGGGTCGTATGACTTAGAGGTTTCACGAATAATGGTGGATATCATGTTAATAGAGGCAACAAAAGGAGGGGGAATATCGGGTGATGGGATTGGAAAAGTACCCATCAAAGTTGAATCTTTCAGAAGACTCACTTTGACATTCTCATAACCAAGAGGTGTCTTCGAGATAAAAGTAACATTGCTAGTATGGGAATCGAAATTAAAGAAGGCTAGTTGGTCAGCAGTAATGACCTTTCCTTGGTGCAGGAATCATACTACATGGAAAAGGGTAGACACAACTGCACACGTGGAATCAATCCAGCTACGGTCAAGTAAAAGGTTATAATCAAGAGGTGCACCAAAGACCTCAACCTTGACATTGACCGATTTACCTTCCAACGTAATAGACAATGACGGAAGAACATTGTAAGGTTTAAAAATTGTACCATTGAAGGCCTTAAGTGTATTGTGTGGTTAGGTGAGGGTAGGAGAGTCAATAGTGTTCCAACAAGTGATGTACATAACGCAAGTTGAGGCTCCTTCATCAATAACAGTTCTACAGATATTCTTGTTAACATTATGGTGACATCACAAGCGATAGTTCCAATGAGTGATTTGGTAAACCACTCAGCTAATAGTTGATCAGGAAGAGGAACTTTGATCAAATGTCTTCTCCTCCTCCACTCATAGATGTGATCAGAAATATGAGTGGACGAGGATTGTTTAAAAGAACTCAAAATTGTGGTTCCTATCTCGTATTGATTTGGCAACTGGTAATGTGTCAGAAAGGTCATGGCTAGGGTGTTAAAGTCATTAAAGAAACCTTGTGGTAACTCGATGTACCATTTTTTTATCGAACCCTTGAGAGTTCATTGGAAAAGTCGTAATCTAATGGAGTCATCCATCAAGGAGTTGGATGAACACCATAGATGAAAATTCATAACATGATTATTCAAATCTTCTCCTGCTCGACTGTCAAATTTAGGACTGTCAGAAGGTAACTTAACCGGTATGACGGGCCAATAAGGAGAATGTATAATAAGATCATTCAAAATCCTAGACAGATCAGGTAAATCCAAAGTGACTAGAAAATGAAACTGTCGGTTCACTTGAGGAAACTGGTAGTTCTGAGAGGGAAGCCCCGTAGGTATACCAGTAGGACCATAAGTAGTCTGCATATAATTAGATAGTCCTAACAGATTCCGTTGTGGAGGATTTTGAGGCATATAGCCCACATGGTTGGGTTGATTAGGGATGTTCCCCTAGAAAGGAACATTAGATTGAAATTTTTGACCCCAAGTTGGATTCAAAGAACTTGGATATAGTTGACCAAGGTTAGGGGGTAAAAAAGAATTGACTTGAGTATATTTCCCCCTAGATGGTTGTAGATTTCCTTGGAAAGGTAGATTCCAAGGTTGATTTTGTAACACATGTTTGTTTTGTCCATAAATTGGTTTATGGACTCCAACTTGAGGTTACCCCCCAAGTTGAGGTTGTCCCCCAAATTGAGGTTGCCCCCTAGCTTGAGGTTGACCTCCAACATGAATATGGAAACCAGAAGTGATAGAAAGATCGGTGCCTCCAACTGGATTGGAGCCACTAGGGCCAGGATGGTGAGATACTCCGAACAAAGGTGGAGGAGGAACGTGAGGCCCTTCAGAGAGAATCTGAGCAGGTGTAGGAACACACTGACTCGTAGCATTATACCCAAGAGGAACAAAAAGTCCAGAACCTTCGGATGGAACCTAGGTAGGGATAGCAATGAAAGTATTAAGAGCTCTATGCCTAGGGGAAAGTGATGGATTAGGTCTAAACGGAAGTGGTGTCCCAATAGGAGCTTGGGTGATGACCACATTCCCAGCAGAAATCGTGGTAGCTCATGAGGCCATAATAGAATGGGCCATCTAGAGAGGAAGAATCGAGTGAGAACCAACCAATAATTGGTATGAAATGGTGGTGACACTACTGGTAGTACCAGTGAAATGGTCTAAAAGTACCATATAGGTAAAAGATGTCTCAAGCATTTGCGATGCCATAGGTTGATCAGGACTCGCTCCTAGGTTGTCGTAGAGATCACGTACTATCAAAGGGACAGAACTAGGATTAGAAATCCCGACAATGTGAACCAGTGTCCTAAATGATTCACTTTGAAAAAGTGGATCTTCTACTCTAGATCTTGTGTTAGGTCCAGTAGGTACTTCAGTATTATCAACAATAATAATTTCTCTGAACAAGTTCATACAAAGCATACGTGCATCTTGTATAATACTCAACAACAAATTTGGGGGAAGTTGAAAAGATTCTAAGGAATCTAAAACTATCTGAAATCCTTCTAAAGAGTGTGTCCTTCCAAATTCAGAAGCTACTTCGTTGTTGACTACTCCCTCAGGAGAGCCTTTTGGTGAGTTAGGAAGCAAAGGTTGGTAACCTTCTGGATCTTCCAGGGGTAGCCCTTGCATCCTATGTGAACGGCAAAGGCCGATGTTGGATGAACCAAATAAAGAACGGAAAAAATATATGGCCAACTAAAGAAAACAAACAGCACTCACTAATAAAATCTAGGAATCAAACCAAGCAAACAAACCTTCTTATTTTGAAGTCACTAGTTGGTGATAAAATCCAACGTCGCGAAATCAAGACAAAAAGGGGTTGGGATAAGCGGGTGGAAAAGTTACGTTAACGACCTGCTTAACGGACTTACAACCTGGTGCAAACTCCCATATATAATCATGGATATACCCTCCAAGGAGCCCAAGTGAGTTTGTGTTAAGGTCCTAACCCGCACATAGGTAGATCAATGTATTCGGATGTAATAAAGGTCAATATTAATAAGACCTTTTAATAAAATAGAATAAGGCGGATGTAAGAAGACCTAATAGAAGCTTCCGCTTCTAGAAGGATCTT